>VICI01000173.1:0-53335 GCA_019593645.1 Akabosia matsudoensis
CGATCTTTCGTAACTGCACAGAACAAAGGCAGCACTATGCAATAAGGAAGTTCAAACCCACGAACAAGCTGCTGACTTTGCCGAGTTGACGCTCGAAATGATAACTTAGCGACTGGATTCCGAAGAATCTTTGCAATCTGGAGGAATTGCTGCATCAGCACAAACGAATCATATCCTAATTTTAACTTTATTGGAACGCTACATAATGATATTCACATGTTGTAAAAAATATATATAGTGCATAATACTGGTCATAATTTTTATTCTTTTTGTACCATTATCTGGCATCTTGTTCAGGGAGCAGGAGCGCAGACTGAGCGAATAAAATGATGCAGCTGTGCGAAATTGAGAAAAATATGCGAATAGGAGATAATATGACGAGTTGTGAGCCGGAGCGGTTTGGATGTTTATCTTCGATGTAGATCTATATATTTTCTCGAAGCATCACTTCTATTCATTCAGCCCGTTTTACCGGGTTTTAATATTTTGCCCTGCAAAGAAGCTGTCATCCACTTGTCTCCACCAGTTGTTGAACGCTGTGTTGAGCGTAAAAGCTTGATGCTCAAGATATAGTTTTGGGGAATCACGTTGTAGGTGTGCCAAATGGAGTACATTAGGTAAAAACTAAGATTTAAGCGTGCGTGATGCATTCATAATACATTTCATATAATTTTACATACTAATGTTATTCTTATTTCTGGGGAAATTTGCTTCAATGCCAGCGATACAACGACCACGGTTGGCGTCAGAATTTATGGGACAAACGTTTTTTTCTGACACATTGAGAGAGCATAAGTTTACGAAATGTGATTCATATTTCACGTAGTATTTAGAATCAAGTTATTTTATTTTGTTTACAAAAAGTAGGTTTTCTAAAATTAGGAAACTAAATGCTATATAACTGACACATGGACGGTTTTTGCGGAGTGCAAACAAGTAGAACATTTAAAAGCTCATATTTTCTACGATATATTATTATGCCGCATGAGCCTCTCTATGCGTATATTTAATGCTCCCGTTTACAACGTTGATTGAATGTTTCGTAATTTAATTTTTATGATTGATGAAAACGGAGACGATTCATATTATTCAACGGGAGGCAATTTATCTGTTTACTTTACGTGCATAATAAAGCGTAAGTCATATGTCGACTACAGCCCAGTCTTTAAAATGTCGGCAAATTGAAAGGAACGTTTACCTTTTGCCAGGCCACAGTGGCATTATCTGTAAATCTCACAATGCCCCTGATGTATAACGGTATCCAAATCCAAGCTTTACTCTACTGCTTCAACGAATTACTTTCCAAATTGACAACAGAAACATTGACTATGTTATATGGTATGTGGATAAATCATACTTGTGAACCATTATCTTTCCAGAATATACGAATACGAATGTAGTCCATTTTTCCTCAATCAACCACCGGAACAGTTAATCAAACTTAATTCAGTTTGCTCTGAATACGTCTTCCCAACAACGGAAAAGCATTTTTTATCACATCATTTCAAACCTGAAAGTGATGGATTCACCTTCTGGTTGAATAAACCAGTGAGTTGTAAGCGATCGTGAGCTCCAACTAACCATCAAACACGTCAAAGGAATGTATTAGAAGATGATGGAACAGACTTGTGAACATTAATATTTGGTCAGATTTGAGTGGGCAAAAGCGGAACTCAGGAATTGGAACATTTTAATCATGATCCTTCTCAAAATATGGCAGCTAACTTATATGCATTCACTCATGTGTAAACAAGTAAACATTATCGTTAATTTGGCACTTTTTTCTATAAGACACTTGTATACAACATTCTCTAGCCTTTTCCCTAGATAAAAAAAAATCGTTTATAGTAGAATAATCTAGCGTTGTTTGACTCTTGATTTATTAGTTGAAATGAAGTAGAGACGTTTCTGTGACTGATTGGATCAAACATTTGGTCAGTATTTTCCGACTTTGGTGGGAAAAAAGAGTGTGCGCTGAGTAAGTCTGAGCCTGGCACTTGACATATTGCATTTTTATTGAAAGAACACAGTCAAACATTTACCTCAATTGTTAAATCGTGTTAGAGATACTCAGGGTACCGTGAAGGTATCAAGTGTTTAATCATTCATTTATCTGGTTGTACACGCCACCAACTCTGCTGCCTCTCCTTCTGAAACGTTGATGGTACAAGCTGAGAGCATCGACAACAAAAACCTGTCAGCTTGACTGAATTGTATTATCATTTATGAAATGTGCCATTCCCAATTTATATCCGATTAATGCATTTGCTACACCAAGACAAAAAATGATTTTCTCAATTGTAACCGACAGGCTGGTTAATTTTTTTTCACTCTCTTCACAAAGGAACTATTACTGATATGCTCACATCTTTCTCCCATGGGCATGCATAAAATATCACTTGATTTTTAGATATAAAAATGCAAGAAGGTAAAGGCGGACAACAGCTTCTCGCTTTTTTTGGTACAAATCTGTATGCTCATGAGACAACGTCCGTTCCATTTCAATCATGGTCGTCGGAACATTTTGATAAATACTGAACGACCATCATTTTCTAAATTGTTGTAATAATAACCAATGTTAATGATGATATGTTGTAGTTTGCAGGAGTAACAGTATATCAATGCCTTAGTTTTATGCAGTCCAACCACACACTAAAAAGTTTACGCTACAAAACCGGTGAGCTCATATAAATAATATTCAATTTCTACTATGAAGTAGTGTTCTTAGACTAAAATGATTATGGCCAAGATACAGATATGTGAACATAGAAAACACTCATTTTTCAAGTAAACCTGTCTGAAATTCATCAAATCCTTTTTTTCCTCATCACAAGTGGCAGAAACAGCAATCCATCACGTCGTTGACTCCTTGAAATGAAAGAAGTGAACAAGACAAACAAAGGGATGAAGTTTACACGAATATTAATTTTCTCTTGAAATAAATTACAATGTTTATTAGTTTGATTGTTATTTTCTTTATTACACTGCGTTTATCCACAAAGGTGTAACGCGTCAGTTAATTCAGGGAGTCATTCAAAATCAAAAAAAAAAAAGATTTTCTAAACTTGATGATGAAAAGGATACAGAAAACATGAGGGCGAGGGTATGATAGTAGGTATGAATGTTCATAATTTTAGTCATGTAGTGATATGCGTATGCATCTCTTCAGTAGCTCACAAAGTTAACAGGATCTCCTTATTTAATCGCTCGTCGCAGAGTAAAAAAGATTTAATTGACAGGGGTGGACGGGGAGAATCCCAACCTGCCACTCCAATACATCATCATCATAGAAAAGGGTTAAATGCATGAAGAAGAGTTAGAGGGACGTGCAGGAAGATTTTAGGTTAGTAATTAAATGAAATGTTACTTTGATTATTTTAGTCATCTGAATGAACAGATTTGTAATTTCATTCTTGTACCTGCTTAATAGTATCATAATAAGTCGGGATGCAGAACTAGCCGTATTTTTTGGTGTCCAAACTCCTAAGTTGTGCGCATGCAGTTTCAGCCTAGCACATCGGAAATAATAATGAGCGAAGAAGTCTCAAGACCAAATTGATGTTGACTATTACTGGATTCGTTTACTTTCGTCGAGTTACACGTTTCACGATAGTAATCAAATTAAATTATGTTCCTTAAAAAGGTAACTGAGTTGATGCCAATCCCAAAAAAGTTTTGCGCTTCAGCAAAAAGAGACAAAGTGGACCGAGCATTGTTTGTTGAAAACAACAGGAGATCAAACAAAATCTACCTGGTTTTACTCATCACAGTAAAAATCTCGTAAAATGACTATTAGATAATGGATTTTGACTACTGGTTTTCTTCACACTAACATACGTAGTAAACAGTAGCTGCGGCATTGTAAAGGGCAACATTTGTATTATCATTATTTTTAAAATTTTATTGTGGTCGGAGGGAGTCTGATGATAACATGGGTGCTTTTTATTACGACTTGCCACCCGAATTGGCTGTCGTGATTACTCGACGGAGCCAACATGATTTCATTATATTTTTCAAAGGAACGTCTCCTTTCCACTTGACACTACTCTCTCAGACTGAATGCATTTGTGTGAGCTTATAATAGGAACGCTGCTGATCAAATCATAAGTCTTAACTTAATTTGGTCGTGACTCAGTTAAGCTTCTATCTAAACCTACGAGCAATCAAAATGTTAGTCAATGCATTAACAGTTTTTAGCCTAGAATTACTTCTGCTGAGTTTTGCATGACATGGGCGACGAAAAAGAACTTCACCAAATTGTCAACCAAATTAAACCCTATATCAAAAATTGTTTTTAAAATCATTATATGAAAGACTACTGCATACTCGGGTTATTGAACTTAAAAGGTTTGATTCCACACTGACAACTGACCATATGCATGTAGATGTCCTGTTAAAAAGTGTACCTGACGACTGGAGTTGACTTCCGACTCGATGATTACACTTGGCAAAATAATTATTGTGTGATAGGGTGGTCAACTTGCGTGCTAATAAACTCATCTTCACTGAACTATTCTCCGTCTTTATAGAAAAATGAGGAATAATAACACACATGAAGCAAGTAATCTTTTTCAAGTGACCGTAATTATCATAACAATGACGTAAGGATGGAAAATAGAGCCGACATTATAACCAACTTTCTGCGTGGTATTTGCATATATCGTATATTTAATATGCTGTGGGATAAAAATCATTTGAAAACATGATTTTTATGGCAGTTTAACATTATATTCTTTGTTGAGAATAATATGTACTTTTTATTTTCTGACGCAAACCGGAGCTGTTGATGAGTTAGCAATAAACGACCAGTTTGATTATAATCTATCAACTTCACGAATTATTGGTGGTTTGAGGATGAAGAAAATGGAGGATTGATTATTGATTCCATTTATCATCCCTATTATCATGGAAAGCATTGAGAGCTGTCGTCTCCCCTGTGAGGTGCCGTAATTATTTTCAGTGTCTTTCGTAACTGTTTATAAAATATACAGATACAGGTTCTCTTTAGTGTTTGGGATTTCAACAAAAAATAATAGAATATTTTCATTTTAACAGAAAAAAAGAAGACCTTAAAATATAATGGTGATGTTGGAAATTATGGGTTTCACGCACAAATAAACAGTAGAGAGATGAGAACAATCAAGACCAAGTTAGCACTGCTGTGAACTCTTTTTGTGCGCATTTTCCATTAAGTTTAATATCCCGATATGATGATTTCATTGTTTCTAACCCTTGCCATTATAGGTTTTGCGAAATGTGACTTTTGATCTTGCAAGGATTCGATTAAAGTAAAGTGACTTGAAGTGGTGGCAATGTAATTTCGGGTATTGTTCATGAATCTTTAATGAGTAGTACGCATATTTTGGCTCAGGTAAGATAAAAGGAACTTTCACTTCTACATTTTATGAAATAAAAGACTGATTTTAATGTGGTAGCTGTTCGTTCAAAATTGCTTTCCACCTTTGTAAACCTTTTAGATATCATCTGCATGTTCTTCAAACTTCCTATGTCCAACGGTTTTATAGAAGTGTAACGGTGCATTCCACGAAGACTTTATCCTTGCTTCAATTTTTTAGAGCATAATACATAGTAAAGTAAAGATTACTAGATAGTACAAAGCATTGCCGAGTCAAAGATCCGGTACTCGTACTATCGTCTTTAATACATACTATCGCAATCCAATATTAGTTATGCCACTATTGCAACTGTGATGTAATTGATCAATCTTGGTGTATTATATGTTACATACATAGTCGTAAGACTAATGTGTTGGCGTCATGTAATTTTCAAAATTCGGATGTTTGTTGTATAACTGACTGAGACGGCTATTGTTGTACAGTCTGGTCTGAAGATTTAGTTAGAATTAATGGACTCTGGGATAGAATTAACTATCTTAAAATCCCGATGATATGATAACCATTTCAAAGAGAACTGCATGGTAGGGATATTTTCGAACCAAAATTTCCCATTACTAGCTCATCATGTTGACAAAATATGAGTAAAAAACTGGTGAACTACTAACTGTAGTGTAAGTTTTACTGATCAGAGAGATCGTTTTATTGAACAAGAATTATAAAGTCAAAATACTGGAAGTTAGTTTGAAAACAAAATAATTTTTTAGAAACTATTATGATTGTTTTATATCTGAGACTTTAACGGCCAATCCTTCCATACATGGATTGGATGATGTACAATAGTACAGTGTCAAGTGTGTAATAATTTATTAAATCTGAAGCAATATGCTTGTAATTCTGAACATACACATATCTGATACATACATGATGAATATGATGTAGGTATATGAACACAAATGAAAAAATCAGTATTATGTACAGTGATTAGTGAAAATTATCATGGATTTACTAAACTGATATGCATAACTTTCTTGTTTTCATTACACTCTGAGGAAAGACAGACGTTACAACACTTACAGTATCATCTACCTGTTATCTCCTAACGTTCTCTTCCAGGTGAAGCAAGCATTCCTCGCAGTAATTGTAAAAATCCGTCGTAAATATTGTTGTCTGTAATGGCCCTAGTGCTTGAAAGTCAGGAAAAAATCACTCAAAAAGTGTTTAACAACAATTCAAAAAGTGATTATCATATGTGTGCTCTGGTTGACTTGAAAGCTCACACCCTCTCATTGAATAAAATGTATTGTAGCTGGAGGAAGACTTTTTTTCTCGTGGACGAAATAGTTACTTGTTCTCTCCCGAGTCAAGTGTTCATGGTCAGCGGTCATTATTACTTACATAATCTGAATCTGTTACAGCTGCATACTATTATTTTTTAACAATTTTAACGTAGAGAACATCTTGTCCATGCATTTTTGTGAGGTGAATGAATGAGCCCATTAAATGATAAGTTGCTGCGTGGAAAGTATTCATCATACTCATATTCAAAATCACAGGTCGGCCTGAGTGCTAAACTACTTCAAAACAGGCAGTTTACATCTGCACCGCCCTCTAATATTCTTTTTAATGATCCACCGGCACCTTTTACCTCTATCATTTGGTTGACCCCCCTGATACACTTTTGAATAAAATAGAGAGCAGCCAAGATGCATTTGCCGACTGATACTTCATCATTTTCAAGATGAAACCACAACCGCACTTTACAAAACAACACAAACATTATCTTGGCGCAGAATTAGCTGTAGTAGATCAACACAAAAATCCATGATGTGCGTGTGGTAGACAATAACAATAAAAATTTAATTCAATCATTCTAATCATCAGAAGCCCTTCACTACGGTCCAGCATCATTTTTGTCTTGTCGACAATGTTTAAGTGAGCTCAAAAGTTAAGAAGTGTCCATTACGGAATTACATGACAGAGAATTGATCATCATAAAACAATCAAATTCCGACCACATTTCCTGAATCAGCAGATTGAGACGAGTCACAGATAAACATATTTCTTTCGCCGTGTCACTAGAAAAGAATTTTACCAATAACGTTATGCGACCTCATCTTTTTGTGAACCGCAACGTTCAACCACAAATATTTTAGATACAAACTGAATTTCACATCAAAAGGAAACCTGCCGTTGGTCGAGGGAAGTTGGTGAAATATGCGGCCGTCACGGGAAATAATGATAAGTGCTCATATCCCTTCACAAAGGAAACAATAAGAAGGTAGATCACAACCTTGGTGGTAGAGTGTACACTCAGACAACCAAAATAAATGTTTGTATTTAGGATCTCATTCCCCTCTTATGCCGTCCTCTAATCCTAGCCTAATAAAAGTTACAAAATAACCGGTTCTTTTTTATATATTAAAAAGTTTTTTTTCTTTCTGTTGATATTAAGCCGATGCCGACGGACAAACAAATGTAGCATTTTCTCTAAACATCCATTTAAAGCTTGCGATTACATGTGCGCCCTTTACTTTTCCAGTTAGTAGCTGCTATCACCATTAGTTCTTGCTAACCTCGTTACAAATTATGTTACATTCCCTTCAACCACAAGCTAAACCCTTTCATAAAAATTCATGAAAACCGCAGCAATTTACTTCTGTACTTTTTATTCTTCACCTTTTCCAATATATCTCGGATGGTAGAAAGGATTTGAAGCTTGTCCGGGGCATTTGTGATGTGCCATATCGTTGTTCGGAAAATCTTCTACAGCCTTTTAGTTCGTTCATGTTTTCACTGAAAGTTAATGGCTCACAGAAACAATTTCGTTAGAAGCAATACTTTGTTGAGGTTTTCTTTATGAAGATTCATTTCGTAATTCTTGAATCTATAAGATGTTTTCGATATAGAATCTTTTTTATTTTTTGTTATTTAAGCATTTCATCGAAAGCGACACTAAAAGCCCTTTAAAGCTTCTCATCCGCTCATCTACATTTTTCATTATTTTCTTCTGTCGCTTTTCCGCATACTTTTTAATCTCTTTTGTGTAAGCTCCCTGGCTAAAAAAACTTCAAAAAACATGCCAACACATAAGCCAATAATCCAATCTTTCCAGAGATAAACTTTCTAGAGAACAAATCATTCTTTCACATTCTTATATCGATGCCACAACAGCAGTCATACGTAGAACTGTTATAGCTTTTCTCACAAGCACACCCACCACCTCTTGTGTCTCTTTTCCTCTTAAGTAATTTCGAAAGGGTATTTGTTCAATTTAAAATTAAGACGACGCACGTCGTCGCACCATTCTAGCTCATCACCCATAGGAAGTGATGAAAAAAAATCTAATATCCTGGCTGAAATTGAAATTGACCTTATAATAATGACACAACAGTCTCCTCTTTTGTAAACTCACGTCTCTGAGTAGCAGCTCAGTTTTTTGTTACACCATCCCAAATAATAACTTCACTAGTATAGCGTCACATCGCCACGGGAGGAGCATGATTGCCATATTTTTTTCAATAATAGAGTTAGACTTCCAAGTACGAAGGTATCCTGATCGGGTGTGTGTTAAAAAGACATTTCCTTCAGATATTCTCGTTCGCTCTTTGTTTCATATTGAATCATCTCGAAATGTGGTGGCAGTTTGCGGGGAGCCCCTTGTCTTGAGTCTTGACAAAAGAAAAAGATTCTACCATATCGTTTCTATTTTGCAAAACTTTTTTCTCCCCAGCCAGCCCTCGGTTGTATGATTCATATTAATAACTTGTATTTTTTTTTCTTAAGTCAATAACCACAAGTACCGGTGAAATTTTGTCTTGGTGTACGGCACCACGGCATACTGTCATAATAAAAAAAAGTAAACATGCTTTCAATAATAACGTTTTTCCCTCAACGACTCGCGAGCCTAGAATGGCAATGTGAAGAGACATATGGCAAAGTACGTGGATGCAATAGACTTTCTAGCTTTTTGTCATTGGTCGTTTTCTTTCCGAAATATTAAGTTTCAACTTTTTCACCACAGCAAGGAATAAATAAGACTTCGATTAAAGTGTAACGACAAACAATAAGGAGCAAGCTGTGTCGTGATTTTTTTGCCCTTTTTTACGCTGCCGTCATCGAAAAAAAACAAGGGAAACCGAAAGATGATAAAACCGGAATGTCTTTTTACATTTTATGGGTTTGATCTTTGAGTATAACAGATTTTAATGGAAAAAATTGGAAGTTTTTAAAGGGAACCAAGTTAGCCGTCAACCCGTCTTTATTATTACATTACTTGATCCAATATAATATGTTGACTTTTTTCTTCAAAAACATACTTAAAAAACTTTCAACATGGTAGAAGACGAAGAGCAAAACAGTTGACTAGAGCGTGATATTGGCGACGCGGGTTGGGCAATAGTTTGCGTCGGCTGTTTCCCTTCCCGACCTTATTGAATTATTATTTTAAGATTTTCTGTTCCTTTCTCATTTTTATTAATGTGGTATGAAAAGCTGTACCTTACCGAGTCTTCTCTTTGACTCCAAACTAAAAGCAATTGTTGTGGTTGTAGAAGAAAAAAAAAGTTTAAGAGATACTTTTTTTTGTCTTTGGATGCTCTTGGTTGGTTGTGTGGTACGGGTAACATTTGGCAGAGTACAAATATCATTTTTTTCTCTAAAGCACATTCCCTGGCTATAAAATTGTGCCAGTGAACATTAAAATCTTTGATATTTAGTAACGAAAAAAAACTAAGAATATCATTGAGATTTCTACACTTTGAGGGAAAATAGCCTCGCGCACAAGTCCATTGTTTGTGGCTCAATCTGGCAATTTGGAATTCTGGTGGGCCAACTTATGTCACTAATATTATTACAAGTTTGTCGTAAACTTTGGCTGAACTAGTAGAAGCGAACTGTCATCTTGTAAAGGAAATGATAACGGGCACAAGTTTACGCAGCCGTTAAGGAATAAAGGTATTGTTTTCTGCTCACAAGTTTGGTACTGCTGCCTTATCTCAAGATTGAAAGAATACCATCTACAGCGGGCATTCTGATACTAAAGAAAAAAGTCAAAAATAGAATAACTGAATACAAAAACGACCAAGAGGATGAGACCGTGTGGACTTCACAGACAATGATGTCTGATCTCTTATTTTGTCAACGTGTATTGATATAGTCACTTTTAGTGTATTTGTACATGAGGTTCAATAAGATTAATCTTTAAACTCGAAAAAGGCTTTCTCTTGTTGGATATTGGAAAAATGTGTAAAAATGTTTCCTCTTTAACCACATTTCGGTGAACTTTACTCTTAAACCATTTGACCAGACGTTCAAAGATTTTCCCTCGAAACTAAACAGCCTGCTTACTTAACCAGCAGCAAAGCATTAATTTGAAGCTCGTTTTGCTATAAAAAAGATGATACATAGCGCAACGAGTGTAACAAAACACACAGGGAAAGAAGAAACATTGAATGCAACTGAAAATTGAGATATCAGTTGATTGTTGTGAGAAGATATATATCATGCGTAAGAAAAAAACTACTCATTGGCGGGGACGATCGTTGAATACATTACGAATGAAAAGCAAACAGCTACTATTTGGAATACAGAGTCATTTACACTGACACGACTTATTGTGCTGTGAAAAATGACTCATTATCCAGTGAGGAATCGTTCAAGATTCAAAAGTCGTACACCTTTCGATTTGTACATAAAATGTATTTAAAAACGAAACAATTCGGGGTGGTCTGCATCGACACACCTTTTTGGTAACTGTTTTGTTTGATATCCTGCTACGTCAGTTATTGTGGAACATCAACCTCACAGTTCAATACGCACTCTAGGTGTTCTATAACAATTATATTGGCTGACTTTTATGGAGCTGGCAAAAAGGAGGAATCATTGATCTCTTTATTTGTGACACCACCATTGATTTGCAGTAGTGTGAGGGAAACAACTTGAAAAGTCAAAAGCGATTTCCAATAATCAATACATCCATTTTCGATTGCCTAAGTATTTTCCAAACAATGATAGAGAGCTACAAACATGGAAGTAAGTACGTGCCTATTGTAGTATCAGATGTGCGACTTGTCTTGTCACTTTGATCTACTGTAACATCACACATCGTCAATTAAGGAAATTCAAATAATAACCAGTGAATAGCCTCCTGTGACGAGTCTCTTAGAGTTAACCTTCGTACTTTATACCTACCTGGACGATAAATGAACTAACTGTGTCATAAGGAATCACAATACTCTCAAACTGCCCCGTGTTAGCTATTTGCTGTGTCGTTTTTATTAAGGCCCCTCCGAATACTATCAGTACTAATTTATATTTTGTGTTTCATGCAGATTTCTCACAGCCACGTGAGAAACTGAGAATACCGTCAGGTCAGGCACTGATGCAAATGGTGTATGTTTTAGCTCGTACAAAACAAGTTCTACTTCTACCAGCGTTTGCAAGTACCGTAGAGCATATGAATATAGCCCAATAGCCCAGCATATGCAAAAAAAGGTTTATGATAAGATTAAGGTTGGCAAATTTAAATTTACGACATTTTTATTGCAGGCAATGAAAAATAACGAAATTTTCATATAAAATGCAATAAATTTCACTGCTGCAACAAATTAAATATTTCCAGGAAAGAAATTTATTTTGGAAATTTATTGAAATTTATCGAAAAATTTCAATATTTTTCACGTAAAATATAATGCCAGATTGCCCCAACTTCTGCGGACGAAGTTTCAAAACAATTAAAACAGGATGCATTTGAGNCCAACTTCTGCGGACGAAGTTTCAAAACAATTAAAACAGGATGCATTTGAGAATGAGATAGGTATTTTTTCGCACAAATAAGACATGCAAAGAACAGTGAAACACCAAGAAATCAAAAGACATGATACCGATGACCGTTTTATGTATATTCCGAGATTCAAATTGTAATTTCCTTTTGTTTGTCAGTTTGTGTACATTGCGTTTTGACGAAGATAAGAAAGATCAAAACGTCACACCTACAGCGGCATCCTCGTCTTTCGACGCAGAACTCCTTGCAGGTCAATTAGAAAGGCAAGGGTTCCATCACATGAACCCCTTTAAATAAATTTCCGAATTCTTAGCAACAGAAGAAGATCCTTCAGTTCTTAAGCTCCCGTTTTATATACACAAAAGCTTGCCATAACTTTGTATACTTTTTGCCATTTATTTCTGAGGGCACAACTGAGGATGGCAATCATGTGTTTACTTTTGAAATTCAGTGTAAAGTGCGTTACCATTGTTTAACAGTTCGCTAGAAATTGTAAACTACAATATTTTGCAATGTTTTATGCACCGGTTGCGTAAGAAAACATACCAACTGAACTTCTTCATGTGTTATTTTCCTTCAAAATTTACGAAATTCGAGGAAATTTTTAATTATTTTAGAATATTTTTCTTTCTTTCTGGAAAAATTTCCGATTGAAATTTATGAAAAATATGGCAAAAAATGAGTCGCCGAAAATTTTTTTCTTTCCATGAAATTTTCAATCTTTCCGCAGCGCAATAAATGAAAGAAATTTATTTTGCCAACCATAGGTGGAACTACAATCGCCTGAGCACCATATGAATGAAATGTATCCATTTTATTGGAATAAAGTCCCACGCTCACAACGATTACTCAAATTTTTGTAACCATTTTGAGCCATTCAATTTGCGTATAAATTGTAGGGGATGTACATTAGAATTGTTGTATCAATAGGAATTAATACAGTAGCTCAACACTACATTCAAAAAGGTATCCCGACTGTGACAACATATATACCAAATTAGATTAGCGATATAACATAAGTTTCCAGTGACATTTGGGAATAAGTATTTCATCTTTTACTTGGAATGCGGAGCACTTTCCGGAACAAAATGAAAAAAGTAAAATAGGATAGGGTATTTGTAACATTACAAAAGTTTGCTTCGCTTTGTTTTCTTATTATCTCATTCCATCATGATTCCGGCATGACATGCTTCAACCAAGGTGGGACTATTTCTACATTGTCAGCATAAATAGGATTTCCACTACCTCTTTCTCATCCTTATGTCTTTGTTGAAAAGGTTAGTATTACATTGTACATTGTCGCAATAAAAATGAGATCCACGTCTTTCCCCTTTCTGTAAGATATCTTTTAACAGAATTTTTTCATGTTAACCTATCTTTCCGCATTTTAGTCTACCTAAACCCTAGTAGCTGCTTAAGCAATAATTTTTTGAACCATTGTTACCGCACAGCACATGAGCATTTGGAAGTATTGGTAGACTGCATTCATAATGGTTCACTTTCTCATGTTGCAAACAAGTTTTGAATTTATGGGATGAATGAATACTTTCTGTTTTAACGGAGCGTGTTAGTGTTTTATAGTTTGTTCCAAATCCATTTCTAAGCAACATACTGTATTTACCCTTCTTGATTACGTTTATTCAATTTTCTTTTCTCAAACATGGGAAATGTTAAGATGTTCGTATCAGAATGGCAAAATCATGCAATTGAGTTGCTCAAGAAAAATACCCAATGAATCGTTAAAACACTAGAGGCGATTCGTTTACATATTTCATTTTAGACAAGAACAAAATATTTTATGAGAAATCGTCCATCGTTTGTCGTAGGGTTGTATTCCGTTGTTCCAGCATACCTCATATATTCCATATGCCATATGCAAGGACTATATAGAGATATGGACGTAGAAAATCTCATTGAAGAACTGTGACAAAATACTACTTGTTTACTACCAGGTTTTGTTTCCATGTAGTCATTAGGGTTAATTTGATCTATTGGAACAATCAAACTTTATCGCCCGTTGACCGTTTGACTTTGATCTTCTTTCTATGTATTTTAGAGGTGATTTACTTCTGTTTGGGCTTTGTTCATGAACCTACGTGTCAACAGAAGGGTACCACCTATTTAAGGTATCGCGGATTAGACATAAATGGGAATTTTCAATAAGGCCAGATTTCACCGGAAGTTAGCATGTGATTCATGTAACAAATACGATATTCGCGATGTACTAAAATAACTGAACAAGACTGACCCCTCAAACTTGCATTTTTGGAGGGGCCAGTAAATGGTAAATGAGAATTTTCTGAAATATCTTCATTTAGCATCTGATAGAAACAAAAGCTGGTACATAACTAATGATTTTTGTTTATTCTCCGTCACAAAACTTTGTATTGAAAAGCATTGGTTCTCCTTCTCTATATAAATTTATCTAAATGAATGGCCATATACTGTATACATGCATGTTATAACGTTGCGAAGTTGGGCATTTGGACAAACGAATAAATGTATTGAATTGCTTGCAGAATAAATCGCCGTCTTCAACGTTGTTTTCCAAATAAGTACCGAAACTAGTCCAGTCAAGCATGTGCTTCTTTGAAATCATGAGACCACTTGAGTCAAACGTCGTAGAGTAATCTGGCACCATGGTGAGCCTGGTCCTTTGTTCGACGAAAATGATTCTTGACCCTATAAACTAAACCAACCTCATGAGTATGCTGTGCAGACAAGTTGACTGAACAAGCATCTACAACCTTCATATTTAAATTTAAATGCAATCGATTTTGCTCGATATATCGACGTTTTTTCAAAATTACAAAGCCAGAGCTATAGTGACGAAGCTGAAAGCTAACCAGCGAATAAAAAAAAGTATTTAAAAAAGTAACAGGGAAGAAGGTTCTATTCAAAAGGCCTAATTGAGAGCTTTCCATTGATATTTCACTCCTCGTGTCTCAATTCAAAAACCAGAAACTTGACCCTGAACCCGTCCATCGACCATTGACCAATCGAGGTGAGAAGGAAGAGGAATATTCCTAAAGACCAAAAGCATCGCTCCCCCCAGTTTGAACCAAATTTGCCCAAAGAAGATAAGTAAATGCCCTACAGAGGCGTCCACAGACAGAGCAACAGACAAACTGGCCTAACTCATTACTTGCTGAACCTAGTTCAGCTTCGTAATAAATTGGGAAAATGGCTTACACAAAGAATTCCACTTGAATTTAAGTTAAACCGGTACCTGCACTCGAGTCTGCGTTTATTCAAAGTATTCGAACTGGCGTCAATGGAAAAGATTTTGATATTTTTTGATTAGCTCCTCATTCATCAAATGATTCAAAACAGTGATTCAAGTTCGAGACGTGTTCTTTGCGTAAACCATTTACCACGTTAGTCAAGCATGGAGATAGTTTTGATTTTGAAAACAATCTCCTTATTTCGCTGGGCCCGGAACGCTACCTAATTGTTTGTTATGCATTCCAGAATGCAAATGGCCTCGAATCGTAAGATTCTTCAAGGTGTTGCCCCTCTTTAAGGTACATCTTTGGTCCAATCGAGATCAAAATATGAATACTTGTTAGCAAAGTCGCCCTTAGAAAACCTATTGAATATAGGCCCTTACAAAGTACCATTCTCAAGTTCTCGAAGGTACCCGAAAACATATCAATACAAAATTTCGCCGATAATGCCGATAAAGAACGTCGCGGAAGAATAACAAAAGAGACAGTGCAATAGACGGACTATACTCGATTAAGGAATAGAAAATTTTCATTAAATCCCCATTAAATTATTACAGACATCCAACTTCTAGAATTCTACTTGGGAAAACACATATGGTATCGTAGTAGATCCGCTCTGTGTGACTGTACTACCAAAATGTCATTGATTTCGTCGGAATGTCACAAGAGTAGCGGCTCTTACATATATCACGATCAGTTACCATGCTTGCCTTGTACGATTACGTGAGGTGCGAATTCCAAACTACCGTTGACGCAAGGAAACCTTTGACAGACGGCTATTTTTAGGGAAGAAATAACCGTCGGCTTAAAAGCAACTGGATATTATCATTAAGAACTTTTCATATAACGGACAACATGTAGATGCTCATTCGGCTCCAAGTCACTGCTGTAACGATTTTTTCTTGAGTATGATTTACATTACCTCTTCTAATAGCTACAGGATCAGGATTGTAATATTCTTGTATCTTACTCAATCCGACTCGCACTTCGTTTCTCCTTCTGAAAAGTGTCTTCAATGTTTTAATATAAATATCTTTCTTTCCCAGATTTTATGTGGGCTTCTGCGATTTCATTTCTGTATGTTGCTGGAAATCGAGTGTTTTGATCCATGGTTATGATAATAAAGAATAATAAAGGTTGCAGTTTTTGTATTTAATTTTGAACATGACACAGCACAACCATATTCATGCAGGTACAGTTATATGCAAAAATCATGCATCCACTAGAGCATTATTTTACGCTACATTTGACAAGTAAATATATCATCTTTTTCCCTTCTTGTCCACTCAAAAAAACAAAGGTCTCTAGTTAGTTATAGTAACTAGATACACTTGATGTGGAATAGGTAGGCGGGGAGTATCATATCAAGGATTTTCCCTTTCTTCTTGATCGCCGATATATATACATACTTTCTAGCCAACACATATTTATACTTTCTTCCGTATACGATAACATTAATCTTGTAAAAGGAAGATGGAAACTCTCTGACTAATGGTGACTAATGATGAGGGATTGGAAATAAAATGGAGTGAGTGAAGATCAGAAAAGTGAGACGTACATTATATTGCCGTACTACGTGCATATATCTTCATCCGGTGAGTGTCCATTACATTGGCTGTCTCCGAAACTTCCCCTATATCGAATAGTTTCTGTTACGATACACTAAACAAATAATATACTACCATATACCTACGTGTACACTAAACATATAGAATACTTTCTATTGTCTTGTATTTCCTACACATATATAAAGCCTGGTTTGTCAATGGACGAAATGCATGTACGAGCATGAGTAAATGAAAAAAGGAGTTAAGGATTTTTTACTATATGCTTTAACTCTTTTATTTTTACGACTATATTATAATACACTAGTTTACCATTTATTTCTTCAGGGAAAGTCACATATTAAAGGAGACATGGCAAAGGGGAAAGATGGTCTTCCAGTTTTCCTCTTCATTTGTTAACCGTTCCTAGCGAGAAAAGGAATCGTAAGGGGGATGGCTCACAAATAAATACAAACGTTACCGGATGCTTTCGATAAATAATGCGTGTCTACTATGAGTACGTTTACACTACTTTATAGGGGCCATATACCCAGCTTGAAAAGCAAAGAGAAGTGATGAGCCGATGGCAAGATTAAATCCGCAACAACAGCATTTTCATATTTCTTTCTCTCTTTTCTCCTCGAGGTAGGAATGAGTCAGTTATCCTGGAGCAACAACAAATTTTTAGGAGAGACATATATCTTGCCACAGAGAGCGAATAAATAAGTTCGCAAAGCCTCTACTACATCTTCTTCAAATGCTGATCTTACCATCTTTTTGTTTTCATTCTTGATGTGGTGGCGCTTTTGTGCAGTGGGCTTACTTCGCACCGCAAAAGTATTTCATCAGGATAAGAAAGCCATTGTTCACTGGTAATGACTGAGTCTCTGAGATTACAAGATGAGAATCATCGTAACCATAAGAACCGGGTTTTCTACGACGATGTTCATTCATGGGTGAAAAGTGATAGGATGATAACGCAAATCATGACGACACAGTGTGAGTGGAATGGATCAGAAGGATTGACTACGGTACGAACACTACTGTAGGATAGCATGTAAGAAAAGCTTACAGGAGTATCAGCAAGAACAGAATTTATTTTCCAAGAAAATTGTACCATCCTATGCATTTCCCCCATTGGATTTCTTTTAATTAAATTTGAGTAATATTTGATGGGTTTATCTTATAAATGCATACGATCCTGAGAAGAATAACTTTACACGGTACCCATAGCTAAAGCCGACCAATCGAAATTTTCTGTTTCATACACGAATAGAGATATGTGAATATTTATGATATTCTTGGTCTTTAAGAATAATACAATGAATTCCTTGTGGTCAGGGTACGCAAATGTCAAATCGAAGGAGAAAATTCCTCAGACTTATGCGAAATATCTTCATATGTAAGGCGCTGCGACATGAAGCCAAATTCCCTCCTTATTTTATGCAGCAGCCAATCGTGAGGGAAGATACTGTTTGCATACGATTGTTATACAAACCAACATCATCGGTGACAATGAAGCTAATAGTTGAGCGAAGATGAAAAGGAAGAGTGAAGAGAAGAAAAATTATCAAACTGTCCGACAACTAGAATTACAACGTGCCATTTTCATTCAAAAGAAGCTGATATCAGCAACTCTAGGATTCAGGAAACTTTTAGTTTTACGCAAAGACATGAATAGCGTAAAAAACCAATGCAGTCAAGGAATGAACACGAAGCTATTTTGCTTCTCATTGAAATTGAAACATAAAACAGGCAATGGGCCATTTTGATAATATTCCACTTATATCACACCGCTACCCGTTTTTGCTGACACTGACGAATGTTGATGACAGCGTACCTATAGACAAGCGACTACTATGGAAAGTTTTCGTAGTCTGTTGTCAACGTGGCATGCTCCTATCAACTTTATTTGTACAATATGAAACAATGAATCAATCGCTTTTAAAACATTTCCCAATTCATATTTTCTCCTTCGGTGAGTTGCCCCATTAGGAAGATTGTAAGACAATAAATACATATGCTGCACAAAGACATTTACTGTTTTCCCTTCATTCTTGTTCAGATACAACTTTTCTTGTGAACGACATGATAATTCATGATGATGTTTTACATAGAATAAGCACATTCCCTTCTCTCATCTACATCTACTTGTCGTTCTTTTTCATTTGTTACATTCTGATATGCATGTCCCTGAGCAGGATGCTTAGAAGAAGAAAGATTTCAAGAGGAATCTGTCGTCTTCATGTTTTTTGTCCCTACAGTCTCTAGTGGCTCTCTCTTCCCAAAGAGAATGGGAGTCTAAATGGCAAGAGAAATAGTAAAGGACGTGAAAGAAGTACTCTTACCCATCCACAAAAATTTGCAGCAGCAAGGTTTGCTAAAACACAACGTGTGTACTACATATATCGATGAAAAAATCATATCCCCTAAAGCAGTATCTATGCTATTCATAACTTATGAAGCTATAAAATAGTGTTGTGTTCTTAGGTACCTACGTTAGGTACTACATCTGGCATGTTTCACGTCAGCTTCTCACGACCATATGCATTCCACCAAAAGCTGTTCATCATCATCATTAATGTATGTATCTTAAGTCCCCATCTAAAATTTCTCATCATGAAGAGCTTAACTTAAAACAAGCCCAGAAATGAGAGGATGAAGAAAATGGAAGATGTACCATTGCCAGCTCCAGTTAAAAGAGAAGAAAAAGAGCAATGGACAAGTTGACGAGAAAGGCTTCCTCTCAAAATTTGAAGTGTACCTAGAAATTGGAAGAATAGAAAATTCTCATTCGAAAATAGGATAGAATGAAGAGAAAAAAGTGCAATTTTTAGCAGCGATGTTTAGGTTTAGAAAAGATGCTGTTGTTTGCATACATATTTGCGTGTAGTTGTTATACTTTATACTAAAATTTGAAAGAAAATGAAGGCATTTGAGCCTGAATTTCCTCGAAAAACAAGTATCGAATGTAACGGATAGAAAGAGAAAGCAGTTGGCTCATTGCTGAAAACTGAAACTCTGGTGATACTTGTACTTTATTTTGTAAAAAAACTGTCACAGAAGAAATGAGAAGAAGCTTTAAAATGTGAAAAGGGAAAGAGTAAA
This sequence comes from Akabosia matsudoensis, assembly GCA_019593645.1. NCBI lineage: Eukaryota > Metazoa > Arthropoda > Collembola > Entomobryomorpha > Paronellidae > Akabosia > Akabosia matsudoensis. Next base: position 20,018 of record VICI01000173.1, read on the forward strand.
TAAAAAACTATCTGAGATGGTGTTAGAAACGATGACGAAGCTGATTGCTGACGCGATACAGCAATGAAGGCCCATGTAGACAGAATCATTTTCTCGTCCAACTAAATATATGGACGACTTTTCTATTTCCGTTTCAGTCATATCATGTCATCAAATGAAAAATGTATTTTCATAGGTAGAAACAAGTTTGTGTCTCTTATTAACCCTGAAGAATATAGGATTGGAATTTTTTCTAAAACTTTCTATACAATATTAATGTTACAATCAGAGTAAGAAAAAGCTTGAAACAAATTGGTCTCGTTAAAAATTTATATATACTTATATATATCCATATTCTGCGTAATATTATAATCTGCCGGAACAGAAAATCCTCTCCTTATTCCAACTTATGAACAGTAAGTACAGAAATCATTTAACATATTCCTGTTCCTATAGCTTTTCAATTCATGTTTCATCCATGAGAAGGATTCCTGTGCATAAAGCACTTGTTGGAATTTAAGAGAAACCACTCGTTAACCTGTCAAGGATCAACTCGTAGTACCGAAAAAGCTGAAAACTTACAAAAAATTGTTTCAAAAGGATACTTTGGCTTGTAAAACTTCGAAAAAAAAATCCAATCAGGATTTTCGGACATTCGCTGGCCGAGATAAAGGATATATCCTTTATCTCGGCCAGCGAATGTCCGAAAATCCTGATGAACAGAAATCACAAAAATTCAGCGCAGTTTAAAAGGTCGAGAGTTAATCTGTAAAGCGTCTTAATTAGTCATTTACTAATTTGAAAAGTTAGTCCTTTTCATTTGAGTAAATCTTCTTGATTTAAATTGGGAACTTTTCTTGGTTTCGTTCGATCGCCCTGTAATTCTTCTTTTATTGCATTTTTTGTTTTATATCTTTCTCCTACACGTTGTCAGCTGAATCCAAGTTTTACTACTAGATTTTTAATCCTTGTTGAAGAGAAAAGTCAATCTGTAAGTATTGAGTATACGGATACGAACTAGCTCGGTATGCCTAATCAGACAATTATGAATTATTTATGCTACTATGCATAGTTTTTGGAAGATATCAAAACTGTACCAATAATCACATAGGCTCAGATATTCCAACAAGTAGCTCCCAATTGATATAGTTCTTTATTTATGAAGGAAAAACTGTTTTAGGAACGTTCAGATTAGTGATAGGTAGGGTTAGAAGACCCCATTACTTAATCAGGTATGCATATGGAATAATATTAGGTAAGAATTGAGATCCCAAGCGAAAAGTATGTAGCAAAATCATGACTTTACCTTTCCGACATGTTGAACTCGCTTTCCTATCCGTCAAAGGTACTTTTGTTTGACACTTTTTCTTCAAAAAGGGACGTATGAACCATCATCAATTCAAGCGTCGAAATAAGGAGAAAATGCAGGAAGTTAATTTGTGTTTCCATATACAGACCACTCTATTTTGTACCAATAATAATACCTAAGTGGTGAGCGAAAAGAATGAAGAATATTGATGATTGTCTTAGAAACACATATATTTCGAACACTTTGATGATGCTTCTTCTAAAAACTTACAGCTAGAAGTCGAAACGTCACACGTTATTTCTCAAAAAATGAAGTTCATTTCCTCTAACATCGTTTAACCTTCAACAAAAACTTATTCACTCACGTCATAGTAAACTGTATAAAATAAAATATAAACTGTTATTTAACACAGCACCAAGTTCATTTATAAGTGTTAATCTGCTGACGCTTAAAGCCCGTGCATAATGAGAAGTTTACAGTCAATAAGACAAAAGGGAAAACGTCATAGAACAATGTTGAAACCTGTAATGAACACAAGAAAGTTTTTAATCAGCCCAGTAGTTCCCAATAACGATAATAACTTCACACACTCTTCACACTTATGCTTTTTAATAGCTGTCCAACATGGGATTTCAATAATATTCGGATGAAATTTAGCATGAAATTGGACATGGAAATTTGTCCATGCAGGATTATGACAAGCCAATGTTATTGCTCTTTAGAGCTGAACGCGGATCGATTTCAACATATGTACATCTTAAAGCATATGTACCAAATTTGCTAATGTAAGGTCCAATATTTTCATATGAGATGACACACGATAATCGAATGTGTGGGTGTATGTTCATGATGTAATGTTGTTTCTTTATTGTGACATGAACGTGCACCTGAGAATCATTCACAGGTATGAGATCTTACTTCATCTCATTCATGGATATTCTGCCTCACCATCTTAACAAATGTTTCGAACTGCTGTAGCAAGCTGCTATACATGCCTTTAGAAAACCAAGCTGTCCTTAGGTCCAGCCGAAAAATCGTCCTGCATGCCGCAACCTGTACATGCTTTTCTATGTTTATGTCGATTACATTCTATCTGTAGCATGGATCAAAGCTCAAGAAGTAAATAAATGGCTAATGTCTAGGTTTTAACTTGATTTCTTAAAGAGTGTGCACAGATAGGCGTTTCGTGAAATATGCGGCGTGGAATGGAGAATTCAAATGAATACTAGATTGCACTTTGTATGTACTGTAAATGTACACGTTTCCTCACACACCGGTGCATTGTTGATCATGATCACAATATAAAAAATATTTTTCCTTAACCCAACCGAAAACTAACGATTTATTTGGTGTATAACAAGGTTTACTAGAACTGGATTTTGATATACCTTTGTAAAAATAACGATAAATACACACTACTAAACGCTTAAGACAAATGTATTAGATCGGGGTTCCGGGTTACACAAATGTACCTCGTTCTGGGATAAAAAAAAAGGCATTAAACTGATAATTTTAATGTTACAATAATAAGCGGATCAATTCAACTTACCCGTTGGATGTCAAAGTCACTTATGAAATGATCCCTTATGTTTACTTCGGTAAGTTTGCTAAAAGATCAGGGGAGTGAGATTCTTTGTAAATTGTGACACAACAGTTATTATTGATCACGATTCACTTGCGGTACACATGCCGTCCCTTAAAACACTTTCCCTAACCTAAAACACTGTTTAAGAACTTTTCAGAGTAAACTATTGCATATGCATTTGAAAGTGACAAGAAAGCAGCTGAAGGCCAGATGACACGTTATTCAAACGGAGCATCATGAAGTAATGCGGTCATATGGAAGAATATCTCCGTTAACGTGCAAAACTTGGTCAGAGTATGATCCTGAAAAAACTTTGTGTTTTTATTGTGATGATGTCATCCAAGAGAGCTCTTGGAGAAGTATTTAAAATCATATGGAACTTGAAGGAAACAAGTCGTAGTGGTTTTAGAAATCCTACATAGAATACGCTGCACGCACCATGGCTAAGCATATCATGTTGTTTGGGCATTGTCCAGTACAGCTATACTGGAATTTGTTGCAATTACACAATAAATCGAGATTCAATCTTCAACTCCTTCCCGGCTCCCATAGTCCATTTTAACGATCTGTGATATACATATTGTGCGTCGAAATTCCGAAGTATCGGTCAATGGTTCACCTGGAAAAATCCAGTATCACTATATACATATGGATAATATTCAACCTTAAACCCATTTTGTAAACATGCGATGCAAGCAAATGGTCCATGAAGTTTTATCATTGAAGTGGACGTTCATTTTCGTCTGCAACCTCCCTAGTTTAACGTTTCCTAGTACAATGTCCTTCTGCTTACACGTGTTTGCCGTTTTTATTACAAAGCTGAACTATGTTCAGGAAGTAATGCCATCGATGAGTTTGTCTGTTCGTCTGCGGCTGCTCTACAGGACACAAATTTGGACCAAACTTGATACAATGATACATTAGGTCACTGGCAAGAACTATATTGATTTTTAGCTCAATCGGTCAAACCTAAGGGCCATGGTCAAGGGTCAATTTTTTTTATTTTATCCGATTTGGACCAAACTTGGTACAGTGACACTTTAGGTCACTAGCAAAAATCTTACGGAGTTTTAGTCTAATCGGTTCATCCTAGGGGTCAGGGATCAAATTTTTAGTTTTTGCATTGAGAGATTTGGGAGTGATATCATATCATTGAACAGCTCTCAAGTAGGGCATTTCAATGAAATATTTTTTCTTTTTCTTTTTGACTTTTTCTCTGTGCTTTCAGCTTCGTCATTATATAGCTGTGGCTTCACAGTTTTTATTTAAATACAGGCTGCCGAACTGTATATATTGCCGACCAATTAACAGCATATCACAATTTTTATACTATCAACCATACATGAAATGCCTAATATAAACATATCGTTCGCTTGGCAAATTATCATCAAGTCGGCAAGTACATAGTTTGGAGAAATTTGGCCCCAGAAGTATTACAATTACGATCAGATATTGCTCCAGTTAGACAAATAAGTGTTTAGTTAATTCGGAACTCATACACAGGAAATCCTGCTTTCAAGTGCTTAACACCTGCAATGTATGCATAATAAATATTATGCCTTTTTTTGGTGCGGTAAAAACCACAAACAGATACAAAATGAGCAAACAAGCACATCAATGACTGCTAATGAAACTATTGGCAATCCCTTATAACATCGACGTGATACTATAAGTTACCAATTTGTCGTAGTATGGATTTCGGTTCCCAAGTATAGCCCAATTATTGTATACTTAAGGCTCAGAGGTGTTAGATTATGTTCAATTGTGTTCGACAAAAAGAGCTTTCGCCCGTACACCCTCAAGTGAAAGCTGCATAAACCTGTTGAGGTTAAACCATCTAGTTATCGTAGTGAACATTTTTGTGGAAACTAAACTGTTGTTTGGTATTCAAATTCAAAGTAAACATTTGCTATTCATAAAAATTCATGAGACTCATGCCATTATTCACCATTATTACAAGAAGTGAAATCAGTATATTTTCTGTTCTATAGACTATAGAGGAGGAAAATAACGGACTTTCGAAATTTATGTCGTCGTGATCGGAAGCGCGTGGACCAAAAATCTTGCTTTGGTGTGTAAAACCCATGTTTTAAGGTTTAGTTTTGTTCGAATGAATTAATAGGTTTTCTTCTCTGTTTATGTTGGTTTTATATGATATGGTTGGTTCGTATTTTATATATGCGTGTTGATGATACGCTGTGATAGTGTTTATAGTTTTAATCACATCGGAAAGGCATTTTCGGCTAAGAAAATCCTTCTAGCACTTCAACTTGAAGTTTCAAGATAGTCTCATAAGGCAAAGGGAGAGGACTTTAAATACTTAAGAAAAATTATCAAGGCGGAGCTGTATCCTGCAACAGCTCTTTTGGTTTCCATACCACCATCTCCACCTTCCATCACTAAGTTATACAACCAGCATAGCGTTGTTTAAGTTCACTCCGTAGTTCTAACTATCAAATGAACAAAGATCGAAATATGCTGGCGCCTGTAGTCTGTTGTACGCTTTTTCACTTGTAAACCCATCTCGCGGCAACGTCTTTGTTGAGATAATTCTAGATACTAAAGAACAATGTTGCTGTTCCAATTTCAGAAACTCAAAATAATTGCTCATTCCACGGTTTTTTTTACATAATTTGGCAATTACTTTTATTTGAACGAATGACATTATTGGGTTTATAAAAGCAATGTGATTTTGGAACTTGCGATACTAGTAAACGGCATGATAACATCAATAATACGAATAAATTTGCTGAATTTGATTTTCAATGGTGCGGATACGTATATATGTAAAACTGAAAGCTATTCGACCAATAATATATTAATATGCATGCATACATACCAGTTACCATCATGCGAAGTTAGGCTTTATTGGCTTTATCGTAGAAAAAAACCGTCCTTGGTTGGACATTATTTCATCTATTCATTGTATGCAAGATTCGTACATAGCGTCTTTAAACTAAAGAATGACGAAAGAACAGTAACTACTGAGGACGCTCGTAAAAAGAACTTGAAAATTCCTTTCAAAAGTACTAACATTGCGTAGGTAATTTCCTTCCTTTTAACACCAGTAGCACAAACATAGTATAATGCAAGCATAATAGTAACATACAAATGTCGTGCTTTTCTTGTTATCATGCAACTATCCATAGTGACATCGCGTATACCACCACACCGCTCACCACGCAAGCAAGAGTGTACTCTCCCGCTTTCACAGCAGCAAGTAAAAGCACATTGGGTTGCTGGAGGTAGTACAGTGGTATTTTTTTTTTTGTTGATGACGTTAGTCGCAGAGGCATAAGAAATCCTTTAAGTTTGCCAAACTATGTATTTCTTACTATATAATGTATCTTATAAAAATAGTCTTGCAGCATGTTTGCCATTAATGAACGTACATGATGAGACCGTGAATAGGTATCATACTTTTTTTAACCATCATACATAATTCCCACAAGCACGCCCCTTTGTATACCCAATTCGACAGTGAAAGTGGTAAAGGGTATATAAACGATTTTTTATAAAATCGTGTGTTCTTCGTTGACATACAAGTTATTCCATAATAAACGTGCCTTGTTGTATCAGATCAAACTGAGTACAAAGTAAAATGGTGTGCCGTTGGGTGTGACGATGATAAGTGAACTTGTGCTAGCTGGAAATGTAGGTTAGTACAATGAAACATGTCTAACTAAAAGTCCAAGTTGGTTGCATTCACTTTTCGCAGTTTTATGCATGTATGTGAAGATTTTCATGGCAAACAATGTAAAAAAAGACGCAAGAACGGAGACGCCATGTTACCAACATGATGAAAGTCTAAGCAAGAATGCCGGAAAAGGGGCCATGGGCCACGCTCACTGATCACTGCTGGTTTTTACTGCTACTATTTTGAAGCAATACCAAAGAAAGGAGATTTTCTTCAACGAGTAAACAATGTGTAAAAGCAAGTCAGTCAGTGAATGAATGCTAGAACTAGCAAAATATATTGTTATCTATCTCTTAAGAGAACATAGGTGTAAAATTTACTGCAGATGTAAACCGTAACATAACAAAAGCATGAATTCTCTTACCAGCAATACCAAATTCTACCCATAAAAATCACAAGGCTTGTATGAATCTTTGTTATTGTTATCTATATTTTTTACAAGAGTACGTAACTCATCTTTATGTATGATGTATTGAACGCATATCACAACATTCCTAGTAAATATTAATTGAATACGAGAATTTATATTCAAACATGGATGAATACAGTTAGTATAGTGAATGCACAACCAAAATCCAGTGCATTTCCAAAAAATATATATATAGTCGCTGATATGAAAATAATAAGTATTATGCTACGCTAAGGATGCTCATTAGATGTGCAAGTGTTCTTGCGAAAATGAGCATATGATTTTCTCCAGTACCGTTGTATGCTGGGCCATCTTACAAAGAATCAAAGTTTGCATACTAAGTCCACAGAGACGAGACATGTTCAAGTCGCCATGCTATGCTACTCAAGTTAAACGTGCACGAGGAAACCCGACCACTCCACGAGCCAAGTCTATACTTTCTCCATGCATACCTTTCAGTTGTGTTTCGCACATGCAGAACATGGCTGGGCTCTGCTGCTGATTGCAAATTTAGGCTGTCTATTATTCTGAGTATGCCAGTCCATCAGAAGCACAATACGAGTGCATACCATAATGTAGCCAGTCATACCGTAGTAGCTTAAGCTAAGGCAACCAATACCATTGTTATTACGCTACAGCAAACACACGTTACGTTATGATAAAAACCAGTTGTACTACGAAAAATGATCACTTTCATTGTCGTAAGAAGCTTACGTAGGATACCGCACTCTAGCTCGAAGATTTATCGAAAAAATTTTATTGAAGCTACAGGGAATTGTACACACACATACAAAGCACGTTACCTAGTTTTTTTTTGTTATTTCCACACTCAAAGAGCAACTGCTTTCTCTTATCGGAAAGCATTATCCTAAGAAATATCCAAGAAATTTAGATTGTTAGTCAGACAGAGGGAAGCAATACGGAACACAATCAGTCTTGATTGTGCATCTGAGGATCAGTAAATTATCTCTGGTATTTTATGGAAATTATTTGTGATTGTTGTTCCGATACACACACAGAGCAAAATGTAACTTGACGGGTAAAGTGAAAGTGGAAGAAAGGAACAGATGATCATAATTTTTTCTCTCTTCGAGGTGGTGCGTGAGTTTTGTGGTGAAAGTATGCGAGTGCGTGTGAAAAGTAAAGGATGTAAATATTTAGGAGGAAGGAAATTAATGATTCTGCTTGTTCCTTAATGCCAACATTTTTTTCCTCTAGCCATACTTAGTTCTGTTATTGAATTTATGCGTAGTGATTCAAATCGAAGAAGAGAGTACAGTTAGTGTATTGAGGTGTTTACCAAAAATTGAATGGTTTTCTTAGTGTAAAGTTTTGTGACCAACGACAATAAAATACTTGTTTTAGTGCACTAAAATAAAACTATGTTGTCCTTTTTCGCAAAAACAATAAAATGTATACTGAAACGAAAGATCGCCTGTTTTTCAAACAAATCAAGCATTTAAATGTACTGGAAAACGAAAACATGAAACGCACACCTGGTTCGGACTTAATACTTGAAAAGTACTGGTTTAAATCATCGATGTAGTCAAGGCCTAATTTCAATTATGTGAAACTTCGTTCGCCTTTGTACATCTTCGAAAATAAAAGTAGTACCGATTGATAATCAGAGGTCACCTCAGATGTCAATTGTTACTACACGTCGTAGTGTTGTCAAGGGCGTTAAATCAAAAACTTAAAGTTCTATATTACAGTACACATCAAAATCCTTGAGGACTTTATAGTTTGAATCTTACTACGTCCAATATTAGCCAAATTAACAAAAAAAAACTGAAAATTTTAGTCAAGTGTGTCCCTCATCGTATTCTTTGGTCTCTAATTGTATAGGATTCTTCTTTGACAATGTATCACATTGAATCCTATTGAATCGTCGGTGACGATGCCTACAACATCAGGCTTCCAACAAAACTTGTTTTCGAAACCATGCCAATCTTTGTTTTTCACCCGCCTCCTAGTTGTATTAATCCTAGGAAAATAATCAAAAAGTTGTTATACTATTGATTGTCTCTAATGAATTACCCTGAATACATCTGCGGCAAAACAATTGGAGGATTTTTTAACCCCGCACGCTTGGAGCACCGTGTCACGTGCTATCAAATGGTGCAATTTTTATGTTCGGACTATATTGTAGCGCTCTGCTATTGACCTCATGATGATATCTTCAAAAATATTCTATTATATCAACGAAAGTTCACATACCCCCTGAAGTTGTATGTTGGAAACCGGGCATAGTGCCACGAACTCACCAATCCGGACAAATTCCAAGAGATTCACAGCAAGGCAATAAAAATCTGCGAATTGCTCATGGAAGAATTTCCCAAAAGCAATATGAATTGCAGCAAATCGATTCGTCAACAGTAACCGCGGAAATACTCAACGCGGTTTCAAATCTACTGTAAATGGCATGACTCTATAGCGGTGGTCGTCAACTACTGAAACCATCCAAGAATGTCTTTACTCAGCGTAACAGGTACGTCACTGAATGTTTTTTCATACAGATTACCCATAAACTACGAAAACAGCATGAGCGAGCTCGAATTCTGTTAAAAACGAATGGTATCAAAGAAAAGAAACCACTAAAAATACTTTAATAAGATCGCCAATGAGAATCATAAAAAAATTAAAATAATACAAATCCGAATAAAAATAAACAGTAGAAGGGTCAGCAACTGTTCAAAGCCTTGTCGACTTTTCCGCAAACACTTTTTAGAAAAAAAAATACAAGAAGCCACGGCAAGTACATGCATCTACATACATATGTCTAAAAGTTTGATTTTCCGAAATATCTCGACCTTCTGAGTAATCCATTGTCTAAAAAATCTAAGATTAGACAATACTCAAATAGGCTGTATGTATTCATTCACTCTTTCTTTCCATTTTCTCACCCTCCCAAGATTTCTTTCACCCCTTAATGGATACTTAGTTGCGAAAATTGTGATAGTTTGCATGGTTGCGTTTGTTGATGTCTGCTAAGCTCAAGACCCAGATCTTTAGAAGCGATTTCATGATCCGAGATATATTATCATTTTGTATATACCTGTTTATTTTATAAATCTTTTAATGACTTCAATGTCTACTAATGTCGCGGCGACTAATTTTAGCTTTCTCTTGTCATGTGAAAATATGTGTCATTGTTGCATATATTCGACCGATAGCGAGGATTCGAATTCTAATCTTTATCAGTAACTGTGGGTAACCGTCGATTTTTTAAAAACTGTCGACGAAGAAGCGACACCGATTCTGAAACTTTTAATATCGGTAAAGGTATCAGGAAAACACATGACTGGCGATTCACAAGTCCAGAAAATTTCATTGGTCCAATCCGTCTACACACAACACAGCTTTACATTTTATATTCAATATGTGTGACATTTTTCTCTTTCTTTCAATTTGCAGTGAAGACAGCGCGTTTTGTGGGACCTCAAGGTGAGCAAATCATACACTAATATTTCATGAGACGTCTTTTCTCCTCTTTATAATCCTTGATCTTTCACCTTTCCTGTCTATTCCAACCATGTAAATCCGCCCAAATTCCAACCATGTAAATTGCAATAAAATTTTCTCATTGAAGCTGGATGAACGTTGTCGGCATGTACTTTTGTGACAGTATATTGATCGCAGACAAAATAATCCAAAATTAACATTTTTATTTTGCAACGCGGAATGAAAGCAATTTTCACTAACGCCATTATGTAAATGTAGACTGCCGAAACCGTGTTGCATCATGTGTAAGTTTCAACTTAGCTCAATTGTTGCACCCTGAGCCAGCAACTCCACAACAGACCTCTGGAATTACTAGGCAAACTTGTTGTTACGCATTCAGGCATAAGTACTTAGATACTTAATACTCTATCTTAACATTTTCTGAATAATGTGTCACAATGAAACTATACTCCCTTCGCGAGACATTTCCTGCGCTATATCCTATGTATTTTTATACCCCGCAGTGTAACTCTTATTTAGTTGAATGTGACTCACGGGTTTTCTTTTTCTTTACATGTTATGCATCATTCCCATTACCGTCAATTTATGGTGCGTATATGGATGCTAAACCAACGACTATCATCATCACTGATCTGGTTGTTGTTTCGCTTCGCACTGATGGTCATGGGAACTACCGAAAACGCCTTTGAAATAAACAGCACATCAATGGAACTCATACGTAACATTAAAGCTTCAACATGTGAAATCTACCACAGCCCAAGTGAAAGGAGCCAACCCGAGCTGGGGGCAAGACTTTTTGTTGTAAGTTTACAATTCCTTACAAAATTATCGATTTTTTGATAGTTTTTGCATGCATTCACTTTTTGTGAATAAAACACTTTTATATACGATGCACAAAAAGAAGCAGTAGTAATTATCACAACGGGGTCGGCAATTTTGTATACTGGAAAAACTGTAATTTTTCAATTGCACTGTGACAATATTGCAAGTATTTTAGTGTATATATTGATATAGTTTTAGATTGTGAAGTACACTATTCACACAGTGTACGTCCTGGTGCAGTTTTCACATGTTGCAGTAGGAAAAAACGTGCTACCCGCCTGGTACAATCAAAGTAATTAGCCCTTAGCTTCAACTTTTCACACAAAGAACAGTTCCCCTCTTTGCGTTCGTAGAAGGTTCATACTCAAAAATACGTGTTTATGTTTAATATATTTCATGCTGAGAAGGAAAAAGCAAAATTACTTACCTACCTATATGCTTTACTTTCAGCTTATAATATTTGTGCAGTTTTGAGAGTATTATATTACACGAACTATTATATTACTCTTTCAAATCGTTTTCGTTGAAGACGTTAGATTGGAATCTACCCACTTCTTGATATAGTCAACTGACCTTGAAAGTTAATTAAACTTGGCTAGCAAATTCACATGTTACCTAGTCAACCTCCAATTTAATATCCGATTATCGTACCCAATCTTATATGCCTGCCAAATCATTATGGAACAGCCAGATTTCTATGAGTCCTTTACTTCTAGAGTAAAGTTTTGGTAATGGGACTCGGGCTGAATGAATTTTCAGTGTATATAATAACACATATATAAAATTCTTCTGTATAACGGTGTAACAAATGTGTTCTATATTTAGCTTACGATTGTGTCGTTATCAATATTCATATCACAAAATTGAAACTGCTCGAAATTATTTTAAAAAAAACATAATTATGATTAAAGGCAAATGGTCGACAGCAGTCATGTGTAAAAGTACAGCATAATAATTATAACATATTCCCCGAGTCATATAAGTTTCTCTCTGTTTATTTGGGTCGCTCATAAGTGACAACAGCTGGTAGCTTTACAAATACATTTGTTCTCTTGTGAACGTTTTTTGACACAAGAGAAATGATAGGGAAGGTTATGTGGTGAGGCCGGTATAACAGAGAGTAAATCCACATCCAGTCAGTCGCGCATAGTTGATCTCGGTAAAAAATATGGACTTGTCAACAGCCAAATTTTCTCCGTAGGACTAACCTTGATAGGTATTACAGTTAAGTTCTGTTTTTTTAAATTGTGATTAATCTATGGTTAGTGTTGTTCTGCTTTTAGATTACAGCCTCCATATTACTGTGACCGGAATTGTAACTTTAAACCCAAGATGTCAGTGAGCTTGGTGTACAACGACACCATCTGAAATTTTTTTTTCTCGAAACACAATTTTTGCATTGCTTTTTTCTCCCTTTTTGTATTATTTGTCCGGCGAAAAAAGGAAAAAACAATACAAAATAAAGTATTTTAAGAAAAAAAATTCAGATGGTGTCGTAGTACACCAAGCTCACTGAAATTTTGGGTTTAAAGTTACAATTCCGGTCACTGTAGCTTTATGGGTTAACAGATTTGAAATCGAGTAGTAGATAGACTTATTAATGCATCGTGAAGAGAAGTTTATTCAGTGCAGCGAAGCATTCCACAGTCTCAAAGCATTCAATGGACCAAAAGAATTCTCTGTTCAAAGTTTCCATTGTTTTTGGGTGCCACCTAAAACATACAAATATTGTGATCTATATTTTTCTTTCATTCATGTACCCATTCAAAATGTGAGCTCTGCTTGCTAGATTAATTCGTGTTGCTGAGTTGCTCTTTCAATTAGGTACATAACACCGGATACGGGCAGCACTGAAATAATTTATGCCACATAAATAATACTACATATGACTGCGCAAACCATAATCCATCCATGCTATTCAAAAGATTTTTCTTTCCTATGAAGCACAAAAATGTTTCACAGACTGGAATCAGTTGGCTACACGTGGTACGATACTAGGCGAAAGGACTACCGGAAACTTAAAGGACGTGCGGTGATTCCAGAGGCCAGAGATACAAAAGCAAAAACTCTATTATCAAATCGGATGTATTTTATGTGGGTTATAGTTATAGGGCAACCTTTGCCAAATTTTTTAACGACAAAAATAGACAACGATCTCGATACTGTATAGACAGTAAGTTCAATTGGTATTCCTTTATTTCAAGGGCGCTCTACTTCGACGTGGACAATTAATTGTTTGACTACCATTCAATAATTCAATACCATCCAATACAAATACCATGTTTTTCATCCAATACCATGGGTTTCAAATCCAAAGGTGCCATCACATAGAGACGCAGCAAGCAGAAAACTGCTAGTTTTTAATGTATTTTTTTTAAAGCAGCAGCAAAAAAAATACATTAAAAACTAGCAGTTTTCTGCTTGCTGCGTTTCTGTGTGAGGGCACCTTAGAAACAAAAAAATGATTCAACAACTCAACTCTCTGTAACGCACTAAATTTATTTATTATCATCGGCTTTGAGAGTGGTACTTTTTCTGCAAGGATTTCTTTGATTCTTCCCCAAAATTTTCAATCCTCTCAAGCTTTAGTCTTTAGTTCTACTGTTGTATTGAAAACATCGGATTACTCTAAGTAAAAACTGTTAAGCAACAGCTATAATGACGAAGCTAAAAATAAATCAGCAAAGAAAAGGCTATGAAAAAACAAAAATACAAAGAAACAGGGAAATGTTACATTTAAATGATACACCAATGATACACCACTCCCTATGTCTCAATACAAGAAATTGAAAGTTGACCCCTGACATCGTCCCTGAGTCGTAACCAATCGAGCTGAAAAGTTATAGGAATTTTGTTAAAGAATCTAAAGCATCACTCCAATAAGTTTGGTCCAAATCGGCCAAACTAAAAACGTTTACCCCTGACCCCCATAATTGACCGATTGGGCCGAAAATCTGAGTGGTTCTTGTCAGTGACCTTGTGTATCCCTATACCAGGTTTGGTCAGAATCCAAAGTACATATAGGGCTTGTAGAGCACCGACAGACGGACAGACAAACTCATCGAAGGCATGAGGGAACGTAGTTCAACTTCATAATCAAGCATTATGCGACTACGCATTACGTAAAACGCGTTAGCAGTAAAAACGTATTTTACGTACGAGACATTCAGTTCAAGTGGTATGATAATCTCAACGCATGATGAAAAACAAATAATCATGCTCGAAGACTTTTTAACGTAAAAAAGGTATGCGACTTTATAGTGTTGACTTTTTTCATTAGGGAAAAGCTTTCATTACAACTTGTACAAAGGATTAGAAGAGACTTTTGTTATTCTTCCGTGCTTATAGTTACTACGAAAAAAGATTGACTGACTATTGATCTATTACGCAGGTATCAATTTTATTTGGTGAGAGAGTAATTAGGTATTTCAAATGATAAAAATCTAATAAAACGTTTTTTTGTCTGCTTTATATCTTAAAGTACTTTTCATAAGCGGAAGTGCGTGGTCGCAATAAGCTTCATTTAGTACAACCTGAAAATATATCTGAAGTTTTTGTGGCAATCTGTACAACAAGTTTTGTATAGAAGATCAAAGGGAAATTCATAGTCGAAAATCGATCTGTCAGTAGTTATTGATTTTTTCATTGTCTCTTATCCCAAGAGGGTTGTACTAAATATAGCATATTACTTGACAAAGCATTGATGGGCAAAACGCATTAGACAAATGGCATTACACGGATAAAGCATTCGCCGACTTTAAGTATTATATGCAAAACGTATTTTCGGTAATTAGCATTAGCTGAAAAAGGTATTAGTGTAATTTCTAAGTATGAGTAAACAGATCGTGGCTAAATATCCATTTCGGAAGTTGTGTATTTCCTCGGCTTATGAAATTCATATTATGATAAAAAATAATTCTTCTACTTCATTATTGTGATTATGCAATAATGCGAGCTTTATCAAAATTCAAAAAATAGTCCGAATTAAAGTTGTATATTCTGTACATTCTGACCTCATCGTGCATAATGCCTTATTTTCATAATGCTCAAAAATTAGACTGCTACTTTACTCTAATGTATAATAAGTATAATAGGTTTTTACCGCTAATGCGTTTTACGTAATACCTTTCGCATATTTATGCGTAGTTGTGTAATGCTTTATTTAGTAATACGCCCAAGACATACGTTTTATGGTAAATTCAAATAAATACCTGTGGAGCGCATGTAAGGGAACACGAATTATTACATCAAAAACGTTTATGCAAATATTAGCAGAGAAAATCCTCTATTAGCTATGCTAAAATACTTTTTCATTACACTCCTTTTATTTAACTTTTATCACGGTAATAACAAAGCAAGTACACTTTTATTTTATTGTGCTTTCTGTCAAACACACCAGACTGCAAAGGCATGTTGAGCATAAAATGAGCATTTTTCTAACAAGTAAAATTGAAAAAAAAAACACTCAGAGAACTTACGGAATGGTCCCACCGAGAGAAGCTTCTCATGTAACCAACAGTGATATAGATTAGAAAATAAATTGTCAACTGTCTCTTTCAACGGGTTCGACCTATGCTTATCCCATTTTGCTACATACTCCTATCCTATTAAACCTTTTCACCCAAGGCAAGGCTGAAGTTGGGTTTTTTTCAGCTTATGGTATTGGCGCTTAACCTTCTGCTCCAGACTGGAAAGCATATAGAAGATTTTTCAATTCAAGTGCACACTTTTCCATGCCACTGGCATAGGTATAATATATTTCTTTCATAAGTCGCAAGGAATGCAATCTTAGAGGTAGTATTCAGACCGACTCGTACTCAAATGCAAGTGGACATGATAAGAGGCTCATCTTGCTGACTCTTCACGTATTGTAGTGACATTGAAAGTTATCATGAATTCTAAGACGGGAAAACTAATAAATAATATGTTTTAGATTATAAGCCTTTTCTAAAGTACACACTTCAGTGGTTGTGCCATAAGTATAATTTTACAACATTGTATTTCAAATTTAAGGAAGTGCAATTGCGAAGAAATGAACCGTATGATGAGCATTGTTATCTGATCACGAAGTTTGAACGATATATATCCCCAAATATTGGACTAGTGTAAAGAAAAAAACCTGTTAAGCCACAGGTATAATGAAATAACTGAAGACAAAGGAGAAAACTACGAAGGAAAATAGAAAAAGGAAATAAAAAGAAAAAAGGTCTGTCAAGATTGAGCAGGAGCATATCTCACACTTAGTATGACCTGAAAACCTGAACCCTCCCTCAGGCTTTGAGATTGTGTTAAAATGCTTGAAAGCGATCTCAATCATCAGTCATAACAACTTTGGGCAAGGTCGGTCGATGTACACGTTAGTCATGCGTCCACAGACATACAGACAAACCCAGCCTTGTCATACGGGCACCATGATACCAACTTCAGGGGGCATATAATAAATTACTGCTTTTATTACTTTTACACGATCAGCATCTTAAAAACCCGTCCGGGTTTTATACTCAACTAAAGTATGACCTACTAGTGCACATGCATCGAAAAACAAAGGGAGCGTTAACCACTTCGGAATAGTGTATGACCAATAATTTAGCATAAATTATACCAACCGAAATTAAACCGTCGAGTTCGTTCTGAACCGATCGGTTCCTTAGCTGCCCGTTTTCCCTGGTCAAAAGTCAATTTCTTTTCTCATATATACAAGTTTGCTTATTGGTTGGATGCAAAAACTGTCAGATGGAGCGAATTGTTGTTGAAATTTTATGTGTCGTTCATTGTGAAACGTTTGTAGATCCCGTCCAAAGTTTAATTCTAATAAAATACGAATCCAACCGTTTATGCAATATTTTTGATGCATACAATGTATACAAACTTTTAAGACTGAGCTGTCTGAGATGAATATTCTGTCGTTCTTAAATGAATATTCACGACGAATAAAGTACAGACGAGTGCTTCTTTACCTTTATGAAAACTCCGAGCATAAAGTGCATGTGCAAATACAAGCACAATGCTCATTCAATTTTCTTCTTGATGAGCAGGCTCCTTTCCCGGTGAAGAGGCGAAAACTCATTCTCTGTAAAATAAATGCAGAGGTTGGGGTCCTTTACAGCTATTCTAGATGTGTAACTTTAATGAAGAACAAAATGGTTCCCAACGCAACGAGTGAGAGGGTATTTTTCCTTATTTCAAGGAAATTTCAATTCATTCGAATTCGAATGTATAATGTATAACGTATGCATGTACAAAGTAACTTTTATCTTTTTATATCATTTCGTTTACCTTGGTTTACTTTACATTTTGAGCACAAAGCCTACAGTTAAGGAAAAAGTATGCGAAGGAAATTGCCTTGCACACATTTCACACGTTGTTTCCTTTTTGTCTGCACAAGATAGTATCGATGCTAGTTTTACTATGCATAGGTTGTGAACACTTGACTATTGAAGCGTGTGTCTATAGTAATGCGAGGCGGATAATGCCCCTGGCCTATCTCCTAATTAGATCTATACTAATTGCAGACAAGTACAGCTGAGGGTAAGGTAACCACAGTCAGTAAACGTTGTTCCCTATCAATTATGCTTCGTAAGAAAATACTTTTCACATGACCAGTGGATACTGCTTTACTCTCTAAAAGATATTCATTTTCGATAGTGTCAAAGTTTTCATTCATTTTCACTCAATATGACTACTCGGGCGCCAATCGAAACGAGGTATTTTATAGCGAATCCAAATAATATGCTAATATTTATAATGAACCTGGCTCAAATGAAGAGTACCTAGGTAAGATCCTCTGCACCCGGTGTGATTTAAATCTTAGCTTTAAATCGAAGAAAACGTGACAAATCTAGGTTAAGTATCTTTTGCTAGGCTATAACATCTAAAATGATAGTCAATTAACGTAGCGGTTGAGTTGTCTCTTCAAGATGAGTTGAAGTAAATTGATGGCTACCTTATTTTGAAGCACATTTGAACTGTGTATAAGGTTAATTTGTAAAAACCCTCATAAGCTACAACGTTTCTACCAACACAGACGGAAATCATCACGTAAAGACTGTGTATGCCACAATAATGTGAACTTGTAGACCATCAAGGTTACCTCATCCATCCTCTCAAACCATACACATTCCTTCAACTACTTTTAAAACGGATAAAAACTTTGTATAGGGAAAAGTCAGATATGTATTCTATATTGATTAAGGTCCAAAGTACAGCATAAGGATTTCATTATACTTCGTGATTAGTCCTGTTACTGCATGTCTCCAGTTTATAGCCCGCTTGCTATCACTTATTGCATCTTGGACCTATAATTCGCACTTCAAGAAATACATACCTCTCTCAGAAATACGATTTTTATCTGTTTGCAGTATAGAATCCTATGTCCTGGTTAATGTTAACTACAAATTACAGATCATCTATACTAATTACCAGTTGGCTATGCAACATATTCAAGCTAGTAATCATTGCAGCCAAATTCCTATTTTAGCCAGTCTCCAACCATTACCGGGGCTTCGGCCGTTATTTTGCGCATAATAGATGTGGCTATTACGGGTGCGAATACGGTATGCACTTGCACTCACAAGCACTAAAGGGGGCCTACCTACTTCGTGTAGAGAAAGAGCAATTACGTTTATGATGGCACGGGCTTCTACTTATAGCAAAAATGCCAGCATTACCTTGTGATTCTAGCTATTCAGCTTTCGTTCCTTTCACTCGACATCCTTTCACAAGGTCTTTCTCATTTCAACGGAAAAATTGAGATGCATTAGCTATTCAGCTTGATCTTTCGCCAATAAAGTGCCCATCTGAGCTGCCTCTACTACCGCAAAATATCTTGGCACAAAGTACGATACTGCTAGTACCTTTTATATTAAAGCACTGATAGGTCCAGACGGAGTTTCAAAGTAAAATTCAATACTTTTAAAGAGTACATTGGGAGTATGATTCTTCTTAGAGTAAAAAAAAGGTCTAAAATTTTATCGGATGCGTATTGTAAATGTACTTTACCCATTTCTTTCCTTGCATTTTAGTTCGACGCTAAAGTAAATCGGAACTTCTATGAGTGGAAGTGGAAAACTATGAAATTCAGTCCGTATATTGTGTAGACCTCATCAGGAGGTCTAGCAAGGAATTACATTATTGGATAGCTGAAAACAGATTGTGAGGGGTAGATGTTGATATACTTCGTATTCCTTTGCAGACCGATTCCTGCTTTGCTTTTATAGCGTTTCAATTTTATATTCTTTTTCGCTTTCCTTTTTACAAAAGATGGATATCATAAATGAACCAAGTATTTCTTTTCAAGCATTATACTTGTTTTTTTTCATCAAACATCATGAACCATATACAACAAACAAACGAGGCATTTTCAATGAAGTGAAAAACTGAGAATGACAACTTTGCAAAAAGCTACAGAATTGAAGCAGATTGAGAGCCCAACAGTAACAAGTTAAACAATGAACGCAGCAGTTTGTCATTTTATAAGTACAAAAGCTCGAAGATTTGCCAATTCCGGATCACACGTTTGCTAAATAGGAAATACGGAAATAGGTAGATGGGTTGTTTGCGCAGCTTGTGGAATGTGTATACTGGATACAAAGGTTGAGAGGGGAATCGCGAAATTTGAGAAAACAGCAGACTAGGAAGGAGACAGGTGAATTATGGAAGATATTTGGTACTATCTCAGAATTGGCAGGTTTCCATGTTGACAAACCGGTATTTCTACGTTGTTCCACATCCTGTACCAATATTGTTAATTTACAGTGAAGAGTTTTCTCAGTCAAAAACTTGTTCTTTGAAGTAGCCAATAGTATAACAAAAGAAAAGATCTCTATTCATTTTTTCGTCTCTGCAATACATTGGCTGGTCCTGAGGGTTCTCGGTCACCGTTTTATCCTTTAAGTTTGACGAAGCTTTGAAACCCCTTGCTGACTTTCCATTATTTCACCATACTCTTTATCTTACTTTTTCCTCGCACAGTTGAAAAATCCCTTAGGTCTATAATGTGTCGCAAGATAAATTCGATATTATTTTAATATCTTGAATCCGTTAGGATCATATCCATTTGTCATACGGCTACACGTGATTGTGCAAGTACAATGAGATACATATCTATGTGAAACACCAGACACCACGTTCTACTAAATCAAATCCATAACTGCATTGCTGTTGTATTTTTGGAAGGCTATTTAGAATATACTCATAGTAATGCATGCTCATAGTGTGGTTTGAAATGAAAATATTACAGCTTTGGTGTGAATTTCTGTGTACTTGGAATAATGCATAAGGAAAGAACTCATTGGAATATTTTAAGACAACTAAAGTGAATCTAGATATTACCTAGACAGTTTGTAATCTGAACCAATGGAGCCTAAAATCGTTTTGATTTTTCACCAACCAATTGCAGTCAATGTTTCCGAAATCGAAAAAATGAAATGAAATATAATAATGAATTTTATGTTTTCATTTTCAACTCCTGAAATCTTTCTGTGATTGGGTAATAAAAAAAGCTTCAGGCTCCACAGGCTCAGATTATTAAGGGCTTCGCCAGGAACTAAATGTCACGAAATGTAGGTTTCGATGTAGCAGCGTTTTTAGCGTGGGTAATACTATTTATTTGGCCTTATTGAGTTATCATTACCATATCGAGTGCAACCGCCACCGCATACAAAACGATACAAAAAAAAGTATTTCTGGGTTGCAAAACATTCTCTGCTTTCTCCTGAATACACTCATTCGAAGGTCCACAATGAATTGCGTGCATTAAGGTTTGCCACTGCTTTCAGAAAAACCACTACCTAGCAAGTCATCACCACGAACCAGCCGTAGAGTATATCGCTTAAATTGATTGGAACAATAGATAAATATGGAAATTGTTGGGAAGTACTGAAACCACATATCCACTCAGTCTTGACTCGAATCCCAATTTGGTGTGAAAATTTTTAAGCTGACGTTATTCTCATTCACAGATAGATGAAAGCCGAAACAAGGTTAGAGTTTTAGGTTGTGAGTGAAGATATAATATATTGTACAGCGACAACGGAGTGGGCGGTCGTTTTTTTGTTGAGTTGCTACATTATGCAGACACGATGAATATGATGATGACTGTCTGTTCATCTGAGCATTTCCATACAATCCGCATCGCACAAGCCAAGGTTTAGTTAAAACATGGCACAACTCGGATAAATTACCATTTATTCCTATAATACTATTAGAGCTAAATTGTTTTATGCCTCTAAAATTTCGCTTGCGACAGTTGCGATTGCGATTCATGTCATTGTTCCACTGATTTGCCTTCACACATGTTTTTTCCCACTGTGTTGATTTCATGCGGAGTTTCATGTTCATTTCATGGTTGTCATTTTCATGACGCGCAGTTTTAATAGGATTGACTATTGACTTTATTACTTCTCGCTCAAAATCTTTTTCAAGATGAATTGAACTGCATCTAAATATGAACTAATTAAGCTTTACCTTGGAAATATTGCCTTTAAGAAGATATCATTAGGACTTCATGTCGGATCGAAAACTAAGTTGTTTTTATCAGGGCCGCCGATTACCCACACACTTGATGGTGGATGGAGAGTCAAGTTGAGTCTTACGCAGGCGTGGAGAAAAGGCTAACTGGTTTCCATATTTTGATTTGGAAAATGCACAGAAATTTTATTACGGTAGCGGATGCCGAGGAAGTTTTAGTGCATGCCAAACTTGAAGACAAAAAACTAATTTTATGCGTCGCAAGTAATGTATGCAAATAATAATGATGGTAACAGTTGAATATGGCATAGTGTTACGTTCCTTTCAACCTTTCATCGATTTCAAACGCGACCCATTCAAGTATTCTGAGAACTTTCGCAATTTCACATACAAAAAGTACATACAGTAGTGAATCCAGGTAATTAATCTGTTCTTCGACTGCCATTCACCAGCTGCAATTTAATCGATATATGTCGAAGTTGCAGCGTGAAATTAATGGTAGTACTATTTTCGAAAAAAATATCATATGTAATACAAACAACTTGTATTGCACGATCATAGTTTTTTTGGACCATATAACAAGTTGTCAGAGTAGAAGAGCAGATGTCAAGGACCAGTGTAGCCCAGTTGAAGACGAGCTAGTGTATCCTGTAGTATCGTAACGTGAAGTCTCTACGATGCCTTCAGCAGTTGAGTGCTTACTTTCTGCTCTCCGGGAAATTGAAATTGGACATATGTGCCTAGCATATTGTCGAAAAGCTTCCGGTGTCGCATCTTCTACAGAAAAGAATAGCAAATGCTTTGCACCATTTTCGTTGTCATACATGGATATAATGAAATATATAACGATATGCCAATAATGAAAACTAAATTTATGAGTCTGGTAAAATGAAACATCGCTAAAATGTGTTTATTCAAGACTTGGACGAACAGGTCAAATAGGCAAGCAGACCGCGGTCTACAATCTGCATACAATGTTACCCATTTCCCTATAAATATGGAGCTTTTATGAAAGAAGCACCATCAGTAACAAGTAGACCACAAAATAACGCTGTGGCAACTGCATCATCAAGGAAATAGTTGAAGTAGCTCAAGTGGAGTTGAGAAGAAAAAAGGAGCAAAAATGTCGGTACTTTCCTTCCCATCTATTTTTTCCTTTTTCCACTTAACTTTTTCTCTATGTTGCCACCGATACTATGTGACTTTACTTTATTTGTAAGAAGACCGCACGTCTCCATTTTTTACACTTGATGCTATGCCTTCCTTCCTGTTTGCTCTTTCTCACTTTCTCCAAGGGTACTGTTCTGTTTGTAGATACTAACGAGAACGGCAAGAGAGGAGATCCTAGGGTAAGTAAATAAAAGAGGGAGATTGTTGCTGCAAATCTTTTATCATCTCTTATCAAACCCTGTTTAGTAACAACGATACACAGGCAACAATGAAATCAAATGTGTGGTAACCTTGTACCAACTACTCATGAATGTGCTGCGGATACTCGGGGCAAATCTAGATAGTCGGAGCCTACAGTGGGCAATTAAGGGAGATAGGTGGGACAACATACATAGCTTAAAATAAAATCTTTAATAAAGATTTTTTACTAAAATTCTAAGAAGTGGCGAAGTGCATGTATGCAACCAGCAGATGTTGAAAAATTCGTTGATGGGGCAAAATGATTTCTTACCAGCCGCAAAGGGCAAGGGGTTATCTCGCTACGTCGTTTGTCGAATTCCAAGCAATATTCACGCGCTTTGAAATGTTGGGAAGCAAGAATGAAGAACACCGACCTTGTGCTGTAGCCTAGTTTGTGCTGTCAATTGAGAAGAACAAGGCTTGCACGAAGTCCAACATACCAACATTGTAAAAGGATTTTTTGACACGAAAGTTTTTCCAAGCTGCTTTCGAAAATTTCTTCTAGGATATCCTAAAAATGGACGGCTTTCTAACCGTTGTCTTCTGGGAATCCAATCACCTTCCCCTCCACTCAACCTGTTAAGAAGTTCTTATAATTCAACAGGCTCGTTAGGTTCAGGACAGGAGATTTTTAAGGAGCAAACTTGTTTTTCTTAAGCGTTAGTGGTCATACGGGCGGAAGACTTTCTAGTACTGCATAACTGTCTTGGCTACACTAATTTATTGAAGACGAGAATTTTGTGTTAAAAACTGTCTTGTGTTTAAGTTAATGTTTCACTTAAGTTGCACTTGCATTTGCCTCAACATTAACATCGGGGTTTCCTCGTATGCTTTACTAAACAATAATCCATATTTTTGACAGGGCACATGAATTCAATGACGACGTTAGGCAAATAGGAATAATAAGTAAAGCATTATGTTTGAATATTTACCATGCTTGCATATAAATAAAAGTTCAATTAAGAAGACGCTATCTTTTTTAAGCCCCTTATGCATGTACGAAGACTTGCTTTTATTACCATGGCACCAGTTTGGTCATAAAGGGTGTCGTACGCCAGAAACTCCACAATAAAAAAACCATCCCGAATTCATAGATTCATGCATCATGAAGCATCATGCAACTCTAAAAAAAATAATTAAATCCTGCAAATCTCTTTAACTAAGAGCAAGGCTTAAAGTCGTATAAATTTTCGAGTTTGTACTGTACTTTATTTTTCATAGAACATTACTTTTGTCTCAAACTAATTCCTAATGATATAACACAATGGTTTGTTTCAGTGAAATAAACAACTTGGATGCTGGCCTACTAATTGAAGTATGGGCAAGTGGACGAATGTGGGACAATTCAGTGGGCTACCACTGGCTGCACCTAAAGGATATACAGCATGCAAATTGGGTAAGTTATCAGTTTGTCGTTTCTTGGTAAAAGTAGTATAAAACAACTTAAAGTGGATAATAATAATGAAAATAATAATTCCAGCCATGATTGCTTACGTGTAAATTGGGTTCATGTCAGTCAGTTATTCATTTGTAAATTTTCTTGATCTTTTTTTTTAATTCAAAAAAATTTCGATAGTGTCAGAAATATACGATTGATCACATCCCCTAGTGCAAGATTTTGGATAATGTTGATTCATAGAATAATGCTTGTTTATCGTTATAGTTTATAAAACTATCAGCATCCCTGTCCAGGAAAACTCGCTTATAGAATTTCGTATTTTAAACATTTCTCAGATAAACTATGTGAAATATCGAATGGATATAAGCCCTGTTCGCACATTTACTCCATTGGTGCCGTTTTTAATATTTTGCTATTTTTAGGTTATACATGGAACTGGGAAATGGTTGTCACTAGACGCGGAATTGGTGATGCGAGATGGACAAGTAGTTGGGACTAAGACTCCTACCGGAAATGAACTGCTCATCGATGCTCGTTTTGAACTTCCATACGGTATGCCAGTACTTATTCTCGAGATCGCATCCATATAGGTCGTAACACATATGCACTCAACTGCCCTATTATCTTGTGAATGTGCTAAGGTTAAGATTTAAGATAAATATTATCGAAAGTTTGTAAGTTAATACCCTGAGATACATAAATATAGTAGCAAATGTAATATCACATTGTTTGTTATTACATGTTGTTTTTGTCGGTAATTTTTCATTTTGACAAGTATAATGATCGATCCGGTGAAAACTTGTGTTACAACTGAACATGTATCATTTGCGGTTATGGGTTACGAGAAACGGAAGAAATAATTTTACGTAACGGTACAGCCCATAGCCTTCGCAATCGCAATCACACGTGCTGCGTTTCCCAATTTATGGCTCTCTCTTTCTTTCCACAGCCATGCTTGAAATTAAAAAGTCTTTTGCCTCGTCAAAGCACCATTACAACAGCATTCTGGTCTTATCCTTGTTTTGTTGACGTGACACAGGTAAATAAACCTCGTAAGCAATCATCCATCTTGCAAACTTTTGGATCACAGGATATCCGTCCGTCTAGTTTTTAGTTGCAATGGTGACCATGTCAGTGACTCCAATTTTGTGTGTCACCTAAGAAGTTCAAGGTGGAACCACGGAAACTTTTTACATTAGCAAGTTTTCTGATTGAAAGCAAATTTGCTTTTTGCAGAGGTACGATGATGATTATCGATCTTATTGAGCGCTTCATGATCA
Organism: Akabosia matsudoensis; assembly: GCA_019593645.1. NCBI lineage: Eukaryota > Metazoa > Arthropoda > Collembola > Entomobryomorpha > Paronellidae > Akabosia > Akabosia matsudoensis. The sequence goes on from VICI01000173.1 coordinate 45,837, forward strand.
CCAATATACATACAGTTACCGTTTAACCCTTGTATAATAACCTCGTCTATAAATTAACGGATAAGTATTTATACTTTGTGCTCTGGATTAATAGTCCTATAATGCTCTGTACTTGGACCAGATTTCTGTTTTCATTGCTACAAAGGCAAATGAAGCGGGTACTAGTGATTAGGGTATTGAACTGGACAAGATTGGCCATTAAAACATTAAGGAGTGAAAATTCAAACGGGCAATATGTTTATTTATTTATTTATTTCCAATTCATAACAGAGCCCGCATACTAAGAATTTGGCACAAGTAACTTAGATTGGCCTTAAACAATGCTCTCGTATGTGAAATAGGGATAATAAAATAAAGTTTTACGTTTTATTTGGGATGGATTTGCATCTTGGATTGGTCAGTTGAAAAGCTTGTTGAAAGGAAAGGCACACGGGAAACAATTTATGCCTACCGAATTATATTTTTCGCATATCGAAGTACCTATATGATTCTGATATTGAATGTAATACTTTATTTACGGAGATTACGGATATTTTAAAATATATAGTGCCAATGCTTCGGGCAATTTATATATTGTGCTGCATCATTTGTAAAAAAGTGACTCGTATCCATTAGACCACGATTTGTCCAACATAAGAATCTTAGCAACAAATATTAACAAGACTAACGTGAATAACCGTCTTGTTATTTGTTGGTAAGATTCTTATGTTGAAAAAATCGTGCATTAGACCAAAGGAGAATCAAGTATATAGAAGGAGAGATCTCTTTTAAAGGCAGAATCCAAAATAGCTTGTTTATCAATCGTCCTAAGACCGGATTGTTGTCATGAGCCACAATATTATAACTTCAACATCAATTCTCTGAATATTATGGATTTGAAAATGTGCAGCTTATCGTTTAATTGTTTTCAGTTATCACTTTCCAAACAACTTTTAGCATTAGTTTTTCAGTTCTTTATATTTTTTCGTACGTTGTCTTATTTTGCAAGGGCGAGTAGTAGTGGCTCATGGTAACAAGTTGGTCTTAGAGCATTTTTCAAATAAAAAAACCTAGGCTTCGAAAAAATACGCTTAAAGAATACTCTCGCCTCCTCTACTTATTACATCTCTTTGAGTAATTCAATCAAAATGAAATCATTGGAACGTACGTACTAACAAAAGCATCAGAAAGTCGTGAATAACCCCAAGATATACTCGCTAACAGTGAGGTGTAAGCGTCTACAAGTTTTAGGGTTACTTTTGGTGTTGCTAATCCTCTCAAACTAACGGTAAATTTTCAAATAAAAAAACCTAGGCTTCGAAAAAATACGCTTAAAGAATACTCTCGCCTCCTCTACTTATTACATCTCTTTGCATTAGACCATAAATCACGTCATATTATGTCGATAAATGTTTCGACAGTTTGTATAAGAGCGAACACACACGTGTTAAGTTTGTTTTTCGTGACATCATTGATACCATAATCTGGCGAAAGAAAGAAATACTAATGTTGCCCACCGGTTGAAGTTTCAAGATTTTGCCGAGAATGTGAGCATTATCACTCATAGCCGGCATCTTATTACGAAACTGAACTATGTTCACCAATTACTGACTTTGATCCGTTTGTCTGTCCGTCGTTCTTTGCCAGGTTCTACAGGCCATATGCATGCGTTGACCAATTTTTATCTGACGTGTGCAACTGATTTCATATGACTCGGTGAGGTGAAGAATTTTTCTTTTGTGCAGAATTAGATTTGGGGAGTAGTGATACATACTTATTAAAAAAACTTGGTAACATCTCGTTAAGGGATTTCAACGGAATTTACCAACTTAAAGAAAATCTTTTTCACGCCTTTTTCTTTCTGTGACTTTATTTGTAAAAGAAAGAAGTAGCAACGAGTGTTGAAAATATTTAAAAAGGTTTTCCCGACTTTTCGATCTCTTCTGAAATCCTTTTCAAGGGTGACTTTATTCTTAAATTGTTAAATAGTTAAGGTTTTTCTTATTCTTACTTTCTTTTCTGCTAGGCATTCGGCATTGTCATTATAGTTATTCATAACAGCTTTTATTATATTCGCCCACAACAAAAACCTCGTTTTGAGAAATGGGCTCCGCTAATCTCAAACACGAGTGTAAACTGTAAAGCCTGTCCCATTTGCAAAAAAAGGTTTGCAAACACAGAAAAGTGTTCTCCAATTTTGCGTAAAAGCTTTACACTATGCAAGCATCACAATAATACGAGTTGCTATACCATGAAAAACTCGCATGTGTTTACCGTTGTAATACATTGAGGAGTGAGTGACTAAAATTGAAATAAAAATGCCATTATCAATAGCTCGAAAGAGATAATCATATCCTGCCAAGTGAATATTATTACCTTACACCGCAGAATTTTCTTTATTTCTAGCGACCGGGCGTTTTCTTTGAGTTATTTCGCTACTTAAGAGGAACCTAAATATCTCACAGGATTGACGGTTTGTATTGACAGCATTGTAGCAAGGTATGGAATGAAAGGAGAGGTATTTCTTATAGTTTCAGGTTTCCATACAATGGCATCCCTCCAAAATATCCTTTCTTCACAAGAAGAATGTACGAGAATTAATATTTTCTGTTTATTGCTCTCCAGCTACGTTTACATGAAAGACAAAGAAAGGATTGCATTGATGTTTGCGAATTTTGCTTTTTCCGTATAAATAAAAGTCAGCTCTATGAAACAATGTTTTCGTGGGAGTCTAATAATGAAATAGAATCTTTTACGGCCAAAGCAAAGCAAACAAAAAATATACATATACAATTGTATTGGGTTGTATATGTATGTACTGTAGAGGTGTTATACGATATGTCACTACAAAAAGGTGCGGAATCAGGTCATGCTCGGTTATTGCAAGTTCCTCTTTTCAAAGAAAAAAAACATTTAACCGCTTATAAGACATTAGATGAGTTTCTTCTTTATAAGTTTTTCGACTTAAGTTTACTGTTACATTCCAGATTTTTTGAAAATCGCTAATTAGCGGGCTGACGGTGAAAGGATACTGATCCTTGTTTTTATGTCTTTAAAAAATATGAATGTACAATTTGGATTTCATAAAATCGTCGCAGTAATGGAACATATGTCGTTTCACGATGACTATGGTTTAAATTCAAAACCAATCAGGCCAAAATGTCGTAACTATAGGGCAGACAATCGTCATTGGTTGACTTGAAAGTTTAAAACTAGTATGGGTTATTGGCGGAAATTCACTTAATTTTGTTTTAATCATTGATGTCCAGGGGTAAAGTTTGAGGTATCCATACTCCGACCTAATACGGGGAAATGCTAAGTACCTACTTTGCTTCGACTCGAATAGTCTGAGAATACTACGTACGTCACACGTTGTGAAGCTTTGATCTGAGTTTACTTACTCGAGCACGGCTTTCACTACCTTCTTAATTCAAGGGGCAATGCACTAAGCAAAGAACCATGTTACCAACTACTATGTCCTTTCATGGTACAAATCTTGAAAATTCAGATTTACGCAGGATTTTACTTCTTACCATTCTATGAGCATGTATGCCCGAGTATCTTCGTGTCAAACAAAATATTAAAATCTAAAGAAATGCTGTGTGCCCTTTATTTTCTCATAAGCACCTGCTAGTACAAAAGCCACAAAAGAAAGTAAAACTATGTTTAGGTGAAAGCGTACATTCCTTGAATAACCCAAAGTATTCGCGTGCATGCTCTCAAAAACATTTTTATTTTGGTTCTTCCATGTGCATGGCTTCTGGACAAGCGTGTTGGGGCGCAGATGGAAACCTTTAGACAACATGCCATTTCTTTTCCTCGAAAGTGCTTGCTTTCAGTGCTACATGATGTACGGAGATATTGTTCTACTTTTTCTGCAAATGAGCGTTTTGAAGGTCTGCAATATGGAATAAACAAAACAACAACGTGTATATTCCAGTATTTAACGGTTACATATGCGTCCATGTTTCAAAATTACGATTCATCGCAAATACAGAAAATAGATTACATACGTCGGACAGGACACAACTACCAGTTTTCTGTTACATATACGGATATTCATATTCTATTATGTATATCATACATATTTTACCGTCTTAGTTTTATTCGACACTCACTGAGAATGGCTGTAACATACACCGAAAACTTTCTTCCCTGTGTGGTCGGTTGTGCAAAAGTACACCCCACACAAATATGTGTATGACCATAAGCATGATTCCTCCATAATTTACTTGAGCAATATTTTCTCTCTCATTTCTTTTTCGCCTTGTTGACGCCTCAAGTCCACCACCGTTCATTCTCAATCTCTTTTTCAGACAAGCTTGTACATAATAGATCTAGCTATGTCATTCACTGTTTACTACAATCTTGTACTTCGTGCGTGCATCATTTAGGTGCTAAGAGACCGTGCATTGATTTTCCCGATATCTGTGTGGATTTTGATTGTTACGCACATGATTGAAATGGTAATACTAAATGCCTCGAAAATGTTCCATACTGGATTCAGTTGTCTTTTTATAGACACGATCAATTATAAAAGAAGACCGTATGTTAATCGGCCACAGGGGGATGCGAAAAAGTATCGAGTTTCGCGAAATGTTTACTCCTCCCGTTTCCTACCCACTTGCAAAAGAAATCTCGTCTTTTAAGCATTTATTCTGGTGTAACAGTACCAGTGCACTATTTCTACAATAGTATACAATTGCAAACTGGGCTCTGTTAGTTGGCCAATAATGTCTACTAAAATTGTCCGCTTGAATTTTGCATAAAGTATCATTAAGTGTCAACAAGGGGCATGTTTTCCAAGTGTAAACTTGTATGCTGTGCTGGAAAATGCATGCATGGATACTATTATTTGCTCGAGAACAGTTTCAAAGTCTTTGAAACCTAGCATTATACGTGAACGTGATGTGGTCACATCAGCATCATCAACAAAGTTATCATTACCAGCACCAACACCAGTACCATCAACAGCAACAACCCTTATCTGAGGACCGGCAACGGTTTCGACATCAGCTTTACCATCATCACTTTAAAAGAAGCCAGAAAAGCAGTTGTGACACAGACAGATTCGGCACATCCGCCGAGTTTCAATTCGACAGTGACACACGAAGGTGTAGCAGTGCAAGGGGTAACTACGCCGGTGATGGTGGAGATACTGATACAAATAACAGCAGTTTTAGCTGCAGAAGTAACAGCCCATTTCGGTCCCCACATAGACGACGTCATCAACAACAGTTCCAGCGTCACTACCGTCGAGGCAGTTCGGCTAGTGATAGTTTAAGTCACTGGCCAAGCTATGAAAACCACTTGAATCATTTCTACTACTATTGTTATTACTACTACGGGGTTGACAGTTGGGTGCATTGTGACACAGATGATGATGAGATTCCAGGTCCACGTAATACTCCAATGTGTTCCTCTTCTTCTATTTACACAGGGACGTCTGAGGTTGAGGTCGATGATGCAGTGGATCTTCAGCGGAAACTGGAAATGTACAACTCCATGCTGGATGAGGAGACCAGAGCGGAACAAGCCAGGAAACAGCACCAATACTACATCCAATGTGAGTGTGAGTACATTTCCTTTCCTTTCAACTGAATTGTACACTGTATCATGATTGCTCATACTTTGTATTAGACTCTTTTGACTTTTTATATTTTTTGTATAGCTCTAGCATGTTGATTTATATTTTTGCAGTCCGGTCCTTAAAACATCCTTAAGCTTATAGTGTGTCATCAGTATTGCATGAAAGGAATGAGGCACACTACACTTGTTGCAGGGGCACCTTCAACCGTTGAAAATCTTGGAAAAGTCATGGTTATGTCATTATAATGATGATGAGCATAGTGGTGTTGGTAAACAAGATTTCGGAACGAATTTCGTAAGGAATAAGTAGGAAGTGCAACGATTGTTTGAATTTGATGTTTTGTTCCTTTTGAGAGAAATATCGACCTTCCGCAAGTGACTATTTTTCTTCAAAAACTTGTACGCATTTTAAAAGGTTTAGCACGGCTAGTTCCTTTCCCTCTTCATCAATGGTCAACATAGCTTTGATATATTTACTTCTACTTCAGCCTCGTGCCAGGTGCTCGCAACTGCTCGATGAGTACCTTGCGTAAAGATTGAAGAGTGGTCATAAAAATTAAACTAACGGGCGACATTTAGAGCTTGTAGGGGTGACATGATATTTGTTTACTTCGATTTGTTTCAGTTGTAGTACATGTTTTATTGTATATAGGCAGGATATCATCGTCTGTCCTAGGGGCGAACATTTTCCCAATGCCCAATATTGCAAATAGAATGTGACATATTAGATGCATAGGTTCAGCGGGATGCGAATAGTAAAAACATTCTCTTTGAACAATGTCTCAAGCCAAATTAGTTATCTATATATAAACATATATATACATATAGATCGAGATATAGATGCTGCAAAACGAAGTTTTGTTGGCATTTCGCTTAATGTACCCTTGAGGAAGAAACATGGAAATGGTTATGGAAGAACAGGTAGCCAAACTTGTAAACAGATTATAATGCCTTCAGCCTTTGTATCATGGCAAGTTTCAGCGTATGCGTGGTTGTAAAAGTAGCAAATCTATTTATTCAGAGCTTCCTCGGAAAGATAGTTGTCCGCATTTCTATAACACATGTTACTTCTAGTCTCACTTTATATTTGCTAGTTTTGTTTTGCTTTGGGTTTCTGCTTGGGAAGACAGGCACTGCTCTCTCCGTCTTTTCAGGATAAAGTTTAAATCTTGTGGGAACCCGAAGAGGCTCAACTCATCAGAACGATTTTCTCCTTGATAGAAGTTCCTCGATTTTTCGTTTTTCCAGAGAATATTAGGATCTTTAAATACTTCTTTCTTTGTAACAAACAAATCCAGAATGCTCGGTATAGGATGCCAAATGATGGCACATTTAGACTGTATATCATCATTATTCGCGTATTACAACAGCTTTTAGTAACCGAAATATTGATCTCCGATACAGACGATGGATGTAGTGGTTAAGATTGTCCGAATGTCATTTCTTTATCATCTCTACAGGGAAAATGCTTGGTATAACAAAATGTATTATATTTCATTTCATCATATTCATGGTCTGCAATTACCATTTTTTATGGTTTTATGCATACACTTTTTTAGCCGGCTTAGCTCCTAGGAACACAATTTATCGTTGTTTGCCGTAGCATCGAATGTAAAGTTACACTAAAATATAACACCGACGGGAATTTTCCGTACTGTCCGTATGAAGTATGGAAAATAGGAAAAACATATATGCTGTTCAAGAAATAAAAAAGACTAGTAAGTTTGCTATTGATGCGTAACATTCATAGCAAGCTTAAAATTGTTGCTTGTTCATCGTTTTTCTCCAAATTGCTGCAGCGAACCTAATGTGATAAGTTGATACTTTCAAGGGCTTGGAAGATACAACTTGAACTAAGTAGTGTGCCGTAATTCTTTTCTGACCAACTTCAAAATCCAAGAAGTATTAAATCCGAAGTCCATACCATGATT
>VICI01000174.1:0-53330 GCA_019593645.1 Akabosia matsudoensis
TTAGCCATCCATTCCAGACGTACGGCCATGGACATAATGGCCTTCAAATTTTGATGATGGTTTCAAAATGTACATTATTAACCTCTAAATGCATTCTTGGTCATCTTGCTTAAACTTGAGCCAAAATGGGGCGATGTGTTGTGTTTTATGCATATATAGTTTCATCAATTTCAAATACTAACGATTTTAACTGTCTAAATTGCGCACAAAACGTAGCACCTAAGTTCCAGGAGTGCTTGATAATGATCAACTAGTTTTATCTTCAATTTGTTGCCGGCAATGAGTTCAAGGTCTGCGGCTCCTACAGATAACGATTGGAGCATTCAGCCATCGAATATCAGTAACTGATCATTATATGCAAACTATGATTTCTACAAGACAAAGTGATAGTAGATATTTAGTGTACACTATTTGGTAACCTTGACGATTCATTTGGTAATTTTTAATGACTACGACGTTGACCCTCTAGATTTTTCCGAAAAACATATAAGATGTTAGATTGTATTATGTTATTGATATCAGCTTATGATATAGTTGACAGTGTTGATATTCTAGTGAACGACATGTTTTGGCTATTGACAACCACCAGAGATTTCATGCTATAGACCAAACAGTGATCGTTCAACAAGACAAACTAAATCAAATGCATCATGTCTAAACAGTTTTATAAACGTCAAGTTTTTTTTATATTTGTCATTGCAATTAGGCTTGGTCGAGTAATAATTAATTAATTTCCTTTCAAGACGTGTCCACTACTGGTTTGAGTTGGTTTGAAGTGAATTAAAAAACGAAGGGAAAGAAACAGAATGACCATTAAACCATTGTAAAACTATTTTCTTTCGTACTTAGGCTTTCCTAGTTTATAATGTAAATGTAATTCAGACACGATTTCATTGTTCGGAAAAAACATCTATGACATTTCAATCATCGAAAGCTTTCGAATTTCAGTGTTGATTGTTGGCGTAATGAAAGCTCAACTTTGACAAAGTCCTTTTTGTTATTTTTAGCGATAGCTACCAGTAGTCAACTAAACAAAGTATTCTATGACAGAACTGTCTGTCTTTAATCTAAATCCCCATCGCAAGCAAGATATCTTCAAAAAAGTAAATGTTCTAGACCAAGTTATCAATGAAATGCTTTCAGATACATCAATCAAATTGTATGCATAATATAAGTAGCACTTCATGTCGTACTTGTTTGCTTGCGACTGATGTATAGCAAACTCAAGATGAGCGATAACTCGTGTACAGCAATATTTAGAGCCATAATTTTGATATATTTCTTGATGAGTGGATAAAGTGTGCGTAAAACAATTATCAGTGAATATTTCTTTTATTACCTTTAAAGCTCCAATATATATTTTTGCAATTGCAAGTGAAATACCATCGGTTGGGTTAATCCACTCGACACACTGTGACCACCACGCACACGAAAACCGACCAGTTGCAGTTAAAACGAGACAGTTTAGAGAAACAGTGCCACCAAAGAGTTAAGCATGCAGCTTGTTTGAATGACAGAGCTTGACTGGGTTACGAAAAATGGAAAAAAATAGAAAACTCCTCTCGCTTGCTCCACTGCTCTGTCATGCAATTTAGTATGAGGGTGCTTCAGGTGAGGTGCTTGAGGATACCAGTAACCTGTCCAAATCTGAGTGGCCACGTAACAAGTCGTAGTAGCAGCAGCAGTAGCAATGATTAGCATTACAAATACAAAAAAAGGCATAGCAAAAGGAGAAACTTATTCAAGTCAATGGATTGTTCATCATGCACCAGACAAGTGTAAGAATTGCAATACTGTAAAGACACATGGCGATCAATCTTTCGATAGTACCTTGATTTCATCACTGAGGCATCCTACTGAAATAAATCATGACAATTACATGCCTGCAATCATCAGCTTTTCCTTGTACTCGGTCGGCCCTGTTTCGTTGTATCGTTACTGAGGGTTTTTTTTTCTTCTGTAGCTGGCATGCGAGAATTGTATTGGTCTAGGAGATTTCGGGCTGTTAGATGCACAACTGTGTAAAGGTAATAAGATTGGGGAGCCGGCAAGGACGGTAATTGCCGTTTGGATTTAGTATGAAGGTTTATAAAAGTGAACGTATGTTCATGTGATAAATAAATTTTCAGTAGGGACAGTGACATGGAATAATACAATAGAATACTCAAACTACGCATATGTGCATGCCACCAGCCAGCCACCCAAATCCTGTTCTTCCGTTGACATTTTAGGGACTTAAAATCGTTAAAACATGGAAATCGATAATACCTTATTGCACACACAATAGATGCAACCCCTAGACTTGGCTAGATTATTATATTTTAGTACAAGGCTTGGCTTGTAAAAAGAATCCACCCATGATTGAAGTTCACAGTATTACCTATCAGATAAAGGTAAATATTATGTACTTTTGTATGCATGTTCGTACCTTTAGGTGTGTGCATCCACGAAAAGTTTCGTCGTTTCATCAACCAGAAATAACTGGAAAAAAAGTACCTAATGCATGTGTAACCGTAGTCCATCTACCAAGTTGGCCGATGCATTTGCCTGTTGGACTAAAAATCGTTGGTTATGCAATGCGTAACAGTAGCAACAAAATCCAACCATACAGCTTTTTGCCCAAACTAATTATCAGTGATGGATGCATTTATTTGCACAAACGTCAGTGCTTTACGCTTATGTGAATGTAGACTATTTTTATCGGTTTAGAAAATTTCGCCGGTTAGACATTTTGTTTATAGGTTGTAAACAACATGTTTAACTTGATTTTGTCTACGCTAATAGTACGTAGTAGTAAAAAAATTTGTTTTCCTAGCCATAAACCGATCAAAATTTTCTCATTATGACTTTGTGGGTTTTACATACAAGGAAAAATATATCAGTCGGTTGAAATTGCTTGAACGTGCACTCAAGATACGTACATGCAGGAACACACAATACAAGTTATCATAAATGACGATGACCTGAATACAAGACAAACAACTAAATGTAAATGGGATTTCTTGTTGACAATAATATCTACATACAAACACAGTTACGTAAATTGTTACACAACAAATGGGCAAATAAACAGGCAACGCACAGAATTATTAATTTAATTTTGTTTATGAAATTCTGAAGGATATGATATTACACATTATTACCATTACCTGTGATAAAAGTAAACCAGGCGCAAATCATCTTACAAGTCACATGATGGGTTGAATAAGAGGCAAAAGTACAGGACGAAGTTATTCTTACCCAAATTTAATATGCGATAAAGTACGTTACATAAGCAGTTCAGAAACCTGATCCAGTGTCCATGAGTCCAGTTTGGTATTCATTGATTTTCGTGAGACAAGATTAAAAAGGATTAAACCTTGTGTTTAGGATACAACTTTTATTTTTTTCTCCGCCCTGTTAGAAGTATTCTTTATTCATTTATGGATGTTTCAAACAATGTTTAATTTGTTGTATTGCTACACTACTTTCTACATGCTTTGTTCTATCCTAAAGGTATGATACATTCCTGTCTTACTTAAGAATTCATAACACCTTCAGTCCAGTAACATATATTTTACGTTAAATAACCACCAGTTTAGTTAGCCAGTATCTGACATTCAAGAAGTTACCATTCTTTCACAATACATTTATTCACGCCGACTCAATCAATAATTAAGTACATAATCAATTTACAAGTTTGAATTTGTAGTACCCTAAAAACAGTATCTACATCTAAATTCTTGGTTAAAACTGTTTAAAAAAATGACAGTATGTACATAAAAGTCAATCAGGTAACTTCTGAACGAGAAGCGGGATTGTCTAACATTTTGGACAGCGAAGAATACGTGTGAATGGTTTCTCGGGCTTATTGGGGCATCTACGAGTATGGGTAAAATCAGTAATAAACAAAATGAGTTCTTGACTTTTTACAGAATAACCTACGGTAAATTTGTTTTGTTTACTGAGCTATATGAAATTGATTGTCTATATGAAAATCACATTTAAGGGGTTGTACAATTGGTAGTCCTTAACTAAATTGTTTCTTATTGTCTATGGGCTAATATAGATATGAAATTACTATGTAAACTGAAACCCCACTCTTGATGGACCCAATTTTAAAATTTCGGTGAAAACATTAGCATATAAAAACTTCAAAGAGCGTACACGTCAACAGTGAACGTTCAAAGTTTCAAATTGACCTAATACATAATGACTTCTTTCAATCTGAACGCTAACCTATATGGTTGTGCTTAAGCTATTCTAAAATGCATTTCACTGGCACATGATAAGTAATAATTAACCGGTAATACTAATTGTACCCTTTGATAAAATCTGCTATCTCTATTGCATTCTTTTTGCCTAATATGAAGAAACTTTTAACCTTTAATTTTTTTGCTCTACCTACTTTGTGCAAGTACGAAAAGTCAAAATCTAAGAATAACCATATCAGAAATTCTGAGCTAGAAAATAGAAGAATCCATTTTCACAGTTTGTCATAAATAGAGAAGTATTTCCTATCATATTACATCTACTCATGATCATCAAAAAAGATGATTACCGAACTGGAGGTACTCAATAAGAAACAAATCCAGACATGGAAATCCAGCCAAACGTATTGTGAAGATACAGAGATATCATAAATTAGTTAAAGCCTGTTATGGTACAGATTACAGATGAAATGTATCAAGATTGAAATCAGTTAAACATCGGCAGTGTTGTGAAATACAAAAAAACAAACTAGCATCGAAATGGCTGTGATGAATTTGTAAAGTATGAAAGACACAATATCAAATTTTCATAAATGTACCCAAATATCGGCATGGTTTTAAGCTCATCTAATATTAACACTAATTGACCCATAAATAGCTTTGGTATGCAATACTAATTTTCTTTAAACTACTTGATATCAAAATTACAGCATACCTAGGTGTGTTAGTTCGTTATGCCTACGAGTTACAGGTCCTATGATACTCTTCTATTTTTCTAATTGCTCGCAGATGCTCCTCCATTGTTTTTGCTAAAGTTTCAATTTGATTTTCTATGGCTGTAGCTCTTTCTTGATGCTCTCCATACTCTTTCTCCATGTCTGTAACAAACGAGAAGCAAAACAAAAAAAAAGTTGAAACATATACATTCTATTTTTAAGTACTGAAGTCCTGTAAATAAAACTGACTGCGTCTGGTCAAACAGTAGTTACCTTGAAGCTCTTTACGCTTTTCTTGAATGTTACTCGAAAGTGTATTTGCTTTCGCTTGGAGGGCGTCCCTTGCCGTGGCTCCCTTGAATAGCTTCATTTTGGCATCAAGATCATTGTACACTTTGTTGTACTCATCTTTCAGACTTTTAAGAAAATAAGAAAAATAAGTTGTAATAATGGCTCATACTAGATATTGAATTACTGATAGGCATAATAATACAGTCGTATGCACTTACCCTGACGCTGTTTCTTGGACATATGTGACATTTCGTAACGCAGATTCAGATTCGTTTCGTGCTTGACTCCGCCTTCTTTCGTTTTGCAAATTCTTCTTTTCTAGCTCCTCCAGGCGAGTCTTAAGTTGCTCGATTTCCGTCAGCGAGTCAGTTGCTTCGGATTCCGCGTTTTGTGTTTCACTTTCAATCTTGGCCAAGAATTACACCGAAGAATTAGTATATTTGAATAAATATATTTAATCACAAAATGGCCAGAGAAACGTGATACCTGTTTTAAATCAAGATTGGCTGCTGCAATGTCTTCAGTTGCTTTGTCATTAGCAATTTCGGCGTTCTTTTGGGCCGCCAAAGTCTTGTCCAGCTCGCCTCTTACATTGATTGCATCTTGAAGAACATTGTTGGCCTCAGTTCTGCAAATTTAACTGGACTTGTTAAGACGCAATGATATTCAGTACGCGCACGTACAAGACGAAGCATAAGTATCGTAATTTCATACGCTGCATAGTCCGCACGCTCTTTCAGCGATTTCGCCATAGAGAGGTCCCCCTCGGTTTCTCTCAGAATCTGTTCAATATCGGTTAAGGTGGCCACACTGTCGCGGATACCTGCTGCAAGTTCATCAATTTGTTCCGGCCGCAATGTAATGCTTTTACTCATAACCTGAAGAGTGAACACGTTTATAAACCTTCGTTTTAATTTCAAGTGGGCTAAGAGGGCTTGTCAGGACTTACATCAGCCGCAACTTGTCTTATGTCCTCTGGGGTTGCACCTTGCGTATCCAAAACTTCTTTGATTTCTTCCTCTATTTGCTCGAGAACAGCCTTTGCCGCTTCAGATGCATTCTTGGCCGCTTGTGTTTGGTCGTGAGCCTCCATGGCTAGATTTTTCGCCTCGTCCACTTCAGCTTTCGTTTGGGTTACCTTGAAAATTTAAGATGATACCTTCAGTTGATATAGCCTATCACAAGAACTTGCCTTTGCTGTGCCGTATCTCACCGCACGAAGTAAATCTTCCGCGTCAGCATCCTTCCTTTTCAACGTGTCGTATGCATCTTGTGCGATTTTCAGGGAATTATCTGCATTCGTAACGGCTCCTTCGCATGAAATACCACCGCACTTACCACATCCAGCACCTCCACAGTGGGAGTCGCAAGGATCTCCTCCACGATCACAAACCAACTCGTTTAGATCTGGGAATACTCTATTGATTTGATCAATATTTGTTTCCAGCCGTTTCAGCGCTTCTGACACGTCGTCCTTTGTCTTGTTAATTTGTGGACTGATGTTCTCAAGAAGAGCTTCTATTCTTCTGCGCTGTCGTTCCGAGTCACTCAGCAGTTTCTGTACTCCATCAGCACGCCTTACAGCGTCATCAGAACGTCGTTTTGCTTCTCTCGTGAGGTTCAGAGCACCCTCCACATTCGCTTCTTGCAGATTGATTGCTTCATCTTTCAATGAAGTCGCAGAGGCCTTAAGTGCATCCACTTTAACCTCAAGACCAGCCAGTGAGCTGTTACTACGCAAAATGCGTTCAGAAATGTTCGTCAAATCGTTGCTAGCATTTTCCAGTCCCAGTGAAGCATTGTCAAACCATTTCCTACATTAAGTCATGAAGGCTTTTAGAATCATGACATTCATTTACAAAGGATCTCAGTAATTTTAATGCTTCATCGTTTACCTCCGTTCATCTATCATGCTGTTAAGATCGTCCAAATCGGAACTGCTTACGCTAGAACTTTCGAGAAGTCGGTTGACCTCATCCACTCTATTTTTCATCGTTTCAAATTCTCTGGTATACGCCCCAGTAGCACCTTGTTGCTTCACCTGAGATGCTGCCTCAACTACTTTGTTCGTTTTATCTGAAAAAGTTATTGGTTCACATTAGATTCTCGTCAGCCTGACAATCCGTCCGCACAGAAAAGTATTTTAGCGTTTGGAGTGAAGTAGCCAACCTTTCAATTCTCCAATGATTAGGTCCCAGTTGTTGAAACATTCGCCACATTCCCTGCATTGGGGTGCATTGCCAAGGAATCCTCTGGCGCACTCATCACATTTATGACCACCCACTCCAGTGATACAAACGCAACTTCCATTCGTACGATCACATTGCATAGTTTGGGAACCGTATGCGTTGCAGTCACAAGCTGTAAACAGTTCCAAAAAATAGTTTAAAGATCTAATATACAATGAAGACATCACAATAAAATTGCTCTTACGATAACACTGGTTATTAGGATCGCCCCAATACTCAGATTGACACTGGTCGCATTTCCGGCCACCAAAACCTGGTTTACACTCACATTGCCCATGGTACTGTAAATAAAAATGTTTAGCATTGAGACCATGTCGATTTGAAGTCAATACAGACAAAGAGAAATGATCCTGCTCACCAAGTTACATTGTGTGCTCAAAGATCCGATTGGATCACAGTCACATGCTTCACACCCTTCGCCACTTGCAATTTTCCAGTGATCCTCCCTGCACTCATCACACGAGAGCCCAATGACATTCGGTAGGCAGGGACACTGACCAGTGATCCTGTCGCAAGAACCGGCAGTTCCATTCGTTCCCAAAATGTTGCAAACACAATCTAAACGTAAAAAAAAGATTTAGAAGTCGTTATAAATACCGTATTAGTTTATGAAGCTAGTCTCCAAGACAAATCATTTCTTACTCCTGCACATTTGATTCAACGCGTCTCCGTAAAAACCAGCCATACAGTGCTCACAGGCATAGCCCTCTGTATTGAAGAGACACTGCAAACACTCGCCAGTTTTCAGATCGCAATTCCCTGGCCTAGATATGTCGATGTTATTGTTGCAACTACATGGTCTGCATTCTCCTCCTGGTGTTTCGGGATTTCCAAAGTAGTTGTCTCCGCATGTGTCACACCGTGGGCCTGAATCGTATTCAAAATGGGGTAGTAAGGTAATGACGAAAAATATAATTATTGAGATTTTGAATGCTCTTTAACACTAACCTGCATATCCTTCTTGGCACTCGCAAATAACGTCATTTGTTTGTTTATCCAACGCACACCGAGATGCAAAGGAATGACCACCTTCAATTGTTCCAGGGCACGGACAAGGCCTGCAAGGTATGTCAAACCCAAGCCTTGGATCTCCGTAGTAACTCTCAGAGCACCTGTACGAAGTATTTCCCCAATATCAATGTGATAGTTGGATATCAAATACAAACGTTATTAGCAATATGCGTACCTGTCGCAAAATGTGCCAGTAGTGTTATCCCTACAGTCAATACAGTGCCCGGTGATTGGGTCACAAATATCAGCATGTCCATTGCATGTACACTGCTGACAGTTAGGGAAGTTCCAGTAGCCGGGTTGGCACTGGTCACAATGTATACCGTACGTATTGGGTCGACATCTGCACTGACCTGACTGGGCATCACAAAAATTGTCCAAGCTTCCGATAGGGTTGCATTCACAGGCTAATAAAATAAACTTGTCATGTTAATGCACCAGCCACGAAGAACATTCAAACGTCATTGATCAATATTCGTATAACTAACGTTCACATCCGCCGGACTGGAAGCCAAATGTTCCAGGAGCACAACGATCGCATCGTCGACCCATCACATTAGGCTTACAGTTACATTGCCCTCCGAGTTGGTCGCACATTGCACTAGTGGATCCTTGAAGATTGCAACCACATTCGAATGCACCCTCAAACGTGGCGTATCCAACACTTGCCAGTATTTTCTTGCACTCCTCAGGAAGTGGGTACCTTGACGCACTGTTGAACTGGTTGCAACGATAGCCTAAGTACACTTGTCTCCTGTAGTCATTATCAGAGCTTCCCGAAAAGAATGGCAGACTTTCAGTTTTCGGTATGATGACCAACTGTTGGCAAAATAGTCAAAGTTAAAAGGATACGTTCAAATGCCATTATTTCTATGGGTTCTCACAACTTACCGAATCAATCAGCACGGAAGATTTGGGGTTCTCGCCTGGCAAAAACTCTAACCGAACTTTGTAAGTTTTTCCAGCTTCAAGGCAGATAGGTGGATACATTGTTCCCTCCCTGGCCTCTGATGAATTTGAAAAGGAACCCACATTTTTTATGAAAAATCATGAAAGTAAACTAGATTTGCACGCACTTGGCACCGAAAAATTAATACCCGAGGAAAGGCGTAAGTTTGTGGGGCCTGTCTGGAACTGATTGGCAGCGCAAGGGCCGTCTGGGTCCGGAGGAGAGTCGGGTATAACCAACACGTTTACTTGTGTCCAACCAGGTTGCTGCGGCTCATATCTCACAACCAAGTCATACTCCATTGTGCGGACGACATCGTTAATGTCGAACTCAAGGAAGGAATCGTCGTACGCTCTGATGAACCCTACTCCAGTCCAAGTAGACTCACGACCGTCGTGGTATGGTTCCCGAATAGTTACTTGCGTATTCTGGAAGACATTTGTAAATTATGTCGCGCATCGATACAAATAATTCAAAGCGTCCTAATTTTGATTATAGTAACCTACCGGGGATCGTTCTGCTATTTCCGCCTCATACAAAATGTGATCAGGAAGGCCAGCGTAGTACCCTTGCTCTGGAGTAGAACAGTTTCTTCCACTGACATGTGGTCGGCAACTGAAATCATAAAAATCCATCCCTTGAGTAACCAGTTGGAAATAAGTACTTTGAGATCCCCTATTGCGATTGTCATGCATACCGACACTGGCCTGTAATGACATCACAGTTGTTATCGTAGGAGCCGCCGGGATCACAATCACAAGGTTTACATCCATCCCTGTCCTCTGAGAGTCCGAAATACTCTGGAAGACACTGGTTACAGTCCCTGCCAGTGACGTACCGCTTACATGTACACTCCCCAGTGTAAGTGTTACAACCCTGATTTCCGACGGTTCCAAGGATGTTACAGGTACATTCTGTGTAGTGAGTATACAAACTCAACATGATGCACCATTTCCACTACAGGAGTATACTATTTGTCGACTACACGAATTCAAATTTTTTTACCTTGACACCCGTCCGGGTTATCTTTTGCCAAATTCCAATATCCGTGTTTGCATATCTCGCACCGCTTCCCATCGACGAAAGTTTTGCAGTGGCACTTCCCTGCCTCTAAACCGTTCTCGGGGTCCGTTTTTGAGATACAAATTCCATTATCCAACGACCCATCAGGGTCACAGTTGCATGCTAACGGGATAGAATAAATTGCCAATTTTTATCAAATTTTGATTTAGGCATTGGTCAATCTTGGGGAAAAACACTTACGGGCACATGCGTCGATGTCATCGATGCGACGGTCTGGCCTAAGGTAAAAGTAGTCTCTGCAGAGCTCACACTTATGCCCCATAGTGTTATGCATACAATTGTCGCAAACTCCACCACTAACGTTTCCAGACGCAGTGAAAACAGCATTGTCGAAATGACAACTTGTCGCATGGTTGTTACAGTTGCACCCTTACGAAAACAAAATAAAAAAATCAGACAAGGTTCGTTAAATCGTAATCGTCGCCTGTTAAATTTTTTCACTCACTTTTACAAGCGTTGGTTTGCTTGCCAATGGCAGGCTTCCATGGGAGATCCCAGTAAAAGTCTTCACATTCATGACAGTTAAGGCCTTTCGTGTTGTGCTCACATTCACATCGACCATGAACCATGTCCTTGTCCCTTGTCTCCACCTCAGGTAGTGGTAAGCATCTTGACGCATGGCCGTAACAAGAGCAAGATCCTCTTACCACCATTTCATAAATGGCATAATAATATTTTTCCTGTGTGAAAACGAGATTAGCATTTACTTTGGTCTAGAGTAACAACAATAAGTAGACGCGTATCTACCAACCTGAATGTCAATTCGTTTGTCTAGAAGATCATCGCCAAGAGTGTGCAGTTTCTTAAACTTAACTCGCAAATTTGTAACTTTTAGGAGATTTTGGACTTCTCGAGCGTACGGGTCCGTAACCGGAATATTTGGTGGCAGGACCCTGAAGATAACCTGTATTTTGAATATCATTTTTTTATTGTCAGCCTTTCAAGGAAAAATTTGCTCAATTTGAGACATGCTCTTGTTCTTTACTAACTTCGCCCTCCGTCGATGGTGCCACAGTGGAATACCTTTCTTCGCATACGACATGCGTCAAATTCTTTGGGGGAGCTTTATCCACGTCAGGAAATTGGTCCGTACAATTGTCAGCGAAATATCGATAAACCTAATTTCAGACGCAAATTGTCGTTTAAAATAATTCAATTTGGAACAGGTCGCATGAGAAAATCAATCCACTTACTGCCCATGTCTTTCCCTCGTCGTACGACCGTTCAATTAACATAGCCGCTGGTCGGAACGTTTTAAATGTTATAATTAAATGTGTAAAGTGAAACTCTGCCTCCAAATCAACTTGGATCGAGACGTCCTCCACTCCATTCTCAGACTGCCACCATGACCTCTGTTGGGTCCTGTAATCAATCACAAACTGTCCAAATGAACTGTACGCAAACGAGCAGAGCATAGAGGAGTAAAACAAGGTTGTTTCCGTACCCTGGAGAAAATTTACTGATGACATTTTCAATTCTATGATTTAGTTGTGGAAGACGCGAAGTTTGAAGCGAGGAATCACATTTAAAGCATTTTTTCCTGTCCTCCAAATGCGAAACTATACAGTATCTTTCCTGAAATTATGAATTGATCACTTTAATATAGATAAAATAGGTATACCAATCAATCAGTAAACGGGTGACCAACCTCGCCATGGAGCCCACACGTTGAAGACGCTGTAAGTCTGCTTTCTCTCCCAATTAAAAGATTACCTGTTTGCGGATAACAGGCAATGTCACAAGGCTTGCCTGGGTTGTAACCTGAAACATGACAGATGAACATAACAGTTATTTGTACTCCGAGTATTCTCACGATCATTAAAGGTTAAGAAAAAATAAATCCCCGATACAACCCACATTAAAATACGTATCGTGAATTTGTTATGCATCTGTACTCGGCAGAAGTTGCTTACGACACGTTAAAAATGTCTTTAGTTCTTTTTGTGTAAAAGATTTACAGCCAAACTAATGCAAAGCAATTGACTCAGAACCGCCCAAAATTGGCATTAAAAAATAGTTGCGATTGTCATTGGATCGCTTACAAAAATTCGTTCATTTGCAAAAAAAATGTGTTGGCTTAAATAACATATACATACTTTTGTGTCTGTTAGTATCTCATAGTAGTAATTAGTACAAACCAAATTTCTTAAGAAGTAGTACATCAAATATAATACAATTTAAAAGTACCCAAAGTCCATCTTTCAAGAACTAATATATTTTCAGTACAATCTTGTTTATATCAGTCAGTTATATACATAATGGATAGTGCAACCAACAAACAAATCTGCAAGGCATCCACAGATTATTTTTTTAGTTAAGAATCCATCGCAGCTGCCTGTATTGTGCGTAGTGGCAACTTTATTTGTTAATCTATGAAAATCCGGGTTTTACCAATTTCTTCCAGAGTTAGGATCAGTCTGATGATTCCATAGCGAAAATGTTGTCTGTCAGTTTTAGGCAACGCTTTTGGCTCATGAAGTACATCCGGCGATAGTGTTAATTTTTGTTTGTTCATATCCGGAGTTAACTCACGATATTGCCTATATATACATACATCTCCTCTATCTCTCTGTATTATTAAGTTATTACTTTATACCGCCACCACTTTGGACTATAATTGAAACAGTGAGACGACCGATTCTTCCTTGAAATTGTACCTCCATCTACCAACTCCTTTTTTATCAACTTTTGCGTGATGTAAGTTAATGGATGAATTTTGTCCTCGCCCCGGTCCTCCGGAATGCCGTCAAAATACGTTATATTGCTGAACTCAGCCATTTGGCTGGCTCCATTTGGACCGGCAAATGTTTGGTTTCGCACAGTCAGCCTGTGCATACCAAATGGTCCGTAAAAATCTCCTGGCGTCATCCGATGAAATGTCAGCCTCGTTTCCGATTCAACTGATCGATTGCTGTGCTTTTCCTGGTGCCGAGTGCGGTTCACTTGGTATCTCTTTTCCGAGTAGGTTCTGGAGTAGCCTCCCACGCTCACTTTTCTAGGGCCAGTTACGTTCCATCGACGACCGGAGAAATTCAAGGTGGCTTCCAGTGGTCGCTGCCAAGTGTTGCTATCTACTTCGATTGCATTATCCTCGATCTGTGAACTCGAGCGCTTATCTATATGTCAGAATATTACGTTTTTTACGAAGCACCATTATGATCTGCTATATCAAATATGCAGTTCCGTTGTTTTACTCAAAATGTGATTTGTGCGAGTAATTTGGAACGAGCCAAAATGTCATCATATCACTTCATGTACATATATATACGTATTAAATAAAGTTTTGCCGTGCCAGTATAAACATGTTTAATGCTTACATTAAGAGGAAATGAATACATAAATCTAAATAGTTATTTCAAACCTTTACAGGTTAGTTCCGTCAATAAATGGTACCAGCTTCCGAGTATTTTNACAATAAATAGTTATTTCAAACCTTTACAGGTTAGTTCCGTCAATAAATGGTACCAGCTTCCGAGTATTTTTTTCGCAAATAACGCCAACAATTTTGTTAATACCTGAAGAAGACCTTAGTACCACAACCTAGTATCCAAATTATTCTTTGACTTTGATTGAGTATTATTGATTATTATTGTCACCTGAAAAAGTCCCACACAGTATGTACATCTTCTTTGGTTTAAATATTCTCAAGGAACATTATGTAGATGAGAAGTTAACACAAGAATAAGAATAGATTTAGATTAACTCGCAAATTTATACTAGACCACTAATAAAACGATAGTTAATAAAATAGTTTGCGTAAATTACTTTGATTCATAGTTACAATCTATACTTGTTTTAGAACGATTCTAGTAGAATGAACGCATTCATTGGAGGGGTAACCGGTAGTATGTAAATAATTGCAGGTATGGAGCCGTTGACCTTTAAATGTGATAAAATGTTTGTATGCCAAGTATAAATGTGGTACAACAAGCAACATCATTAGATGTCTTGTCTGGAGTCATTTTTTTAACATCGAAAGCGAAAATTGTCTGAATATTTTTGCTACCTCTGCCTGGCTGCCTTCTAATGTCCTCTCCTCGTATTACTTGTGACTGGGGTAATATATCTTGTGAGGCTGCAAGCAGCAATGACCCTAAAAGATTACAAAAAAAACAGCAAAAAAATCAAACTGTCTTGGTCAGTTTCACGTCAAATGATTATTAGTAGACATATTTTTAAGTGATATCTGCAAAATTTTGTTCCTCAATGAATTAAAGGGCAAGAATCGATAAGATTGTTTCGTCAAGCTCCAATCTGAGTTGAGCTCAATACGAAGTTGTGCGAGTGGACTCTTGCAAACTCCTCATATTTATCTGTTTTGTCTGCTATAAAGGTGTGAAATCAACTTCATTTTTGCTCTTTTGGATGTGTTTATCCGTCATTATTGAAAGTCTTCACACTCCTCACTCAAACTGCCTCAAAAGTTGCAAAGGTTTTTCATTAGTGAATCCACTGGTGGTCCAAGATTCAACATCTTAGAGCTTAGCTTTTTGGGCTAATACAGGCTTTTTCAAGGCACCAAAATTTTGCATAGGAAATGAACAGTACAAATTCTAATTTTGAAACTTTCGCTGAGGCTTCTGATGAAAACTCTCATATTTTGCATTTCGTGCTGCAATCAAGCAAATTATATTGAGTTGTAAGGACAAGCTTACCTAGTGTAATGCAGGTTGCTGCAGTAAGCGTATAAAGTGAATTCGTCCCCATTCCGAAAGATTCCTGTGAGGACTGTACGTTCCGAAAACCTTCAAAAACCTATCTCACTCTCACCATTGGTCAGCAAACTTCCATCATACAAAACCATTCGAACACTTGAATGCTGCGGAGGCACTACAGCATTTCAATAGTTTTTTTTTCTGCAAGATACTCCAAATGTATAGAAATGTTGACACTGTCACTTTCAACTTTGTATTGATACTAACAGTCCATTGGCACAGGAAGAATTCATGGTGATGATTGCCACACAACACTATAACCACGAAAGCACAGTCACTGCGAAAATGTACGGATTGTCCAGAATCTCCTAACTGTAGTGAAGAGGTAACGGTGGGAAGAAATGTCACCAGGTAAAATGCCTCCGTTTATGATTCTCTATCAGGTTTCATAACACTTGCACGAACGAAGCTCCGGTTCACATTCACAAGTCATGTCAGCAATAAACTCATGACAAATAAATGTCAAAACTTGGTTCTGGAATCAAGAAAAGTTAAATATCAATATTTACTCATTATAAATTACTTTACGTATTATTATTATTATATTGTATCATAAAAAGTATCGTGTTAATGCACATGTGCGGTTGGAATAGAACTGCAACAGAGGTGTTTAATAGCAATTTTTAAATGAAAGAGTTGGACCAAAAGAAAATAGAAAAACAGCTATAAGGCAACACACGGGCCCCATCGAACTCAAGTAACAACTAAGTGAATGAGCGAGCGGTCTTTGTTGTTTGTCCAGAAATATTATACTCACCATAATTTCACTCAAAACAAGTGTAAAAAAATGATTGAGTTGCGAGCGATGCCTTTGGCTGCATGACACGGAGCATTCATAAGATGAGTAAGAAATGAAACAAAAATGTTCAGACAAAAATAAATGAATGAACATCTTTATTTTTAATACATAAATGTGCCCACAGTAGTTCACGTTTTCCTGGCACCAACAGCATCATTCTCGTTTACCCAGCCGAGGATTGAAAATTGTGATCAAATCAAGAAAAAACGCTTTAAGCATTTCGCTTAATTCTGCGATATCAATATATATAATATACTACGCTTAATTCTATGTTTGACACGAAGACAAATACCATCATTATTCCTATTATCTTTGTCTTATTAATGTGCTGCAAGAACTACCTTCGTCTGTAAATGCATATATTATTTACTTGACTATAATTATAATCCTTCTTGCCATGTAATTTTCACTTTCATCGCATTCTTCGTACATCGTAGCAAATCAACAAGCCCAGCTTGTAAACGGGCATTCTTTATTGCTCATGGACATTGAGTATTTATGATTACTGTTTTGCCTAAACAATTATTATTACCTCCGTAAAAATAAATACAATCCATTAAAGTATCTAAACACTGTTTTAAGAAGAAAGTAACCAAGTTTTTGCCTCTTTTACTCATATAAGCTTCCATCTAACATAAAATACAACGTCTCCGTTTGGTCAACAATCTTGTCACGACCCTCAAATGGTTCTTGTCACATATACTGTGCTAACGTTGTGGACTCGATAAACGTTAAATACATTGCATTTATTGATGTAGACGAAGACGTGTGCACTCACATGTCTTTGTTGGATCCCCATTTACGTCCGTAAGATACAAAATAAATATATGAGGTCGGGGTAAGACCGACCAAAATGATGATTTCATAGTTTCTTCAACTCGCCTGAGTGCTGACACGCCAGTTCCTCCGAGCGCTGATTAGATAAGCACTATGGGGCTCCTTTTTATCAAATACTTAATTTCATGTTTCGTAATACAATAATAATACGTTTTCATGCAATTTTAATTTGTAGCCACACATCACTGCTTGAGTCCAATAACTGTCCGAGGAACCGCCATTGATTTGTGAAGAGACAAATATTCAAACACAAAGTTCGTTGAAAAAAAAACACTTGATAGATTCCCCATAACGCGCAACCTTGTTTGGAATCCAAACTTCCTGGGTACCCTTTTTGATGACGAAATGTCTCTTCCACGAACAGAAAACAGTTAATGCTTCCACAAACAAATTTTTTTACCCACAACGATTAAAAAGTGCATCTCTCTGCACTCCTCACGTAATATGCAGGCAGACTGGGTGAGAAAGGCTTCTTTGCAGCGTTTTCCTTTTGTTGTACAATGCATGTTGTCAATGGCTTCGAAATAAACGTGCGTGTCTATTAGGAGCGCAGAACCGCCTTCCTATCAAGCTCATATTATTAATGACAATGCAGCGAGAGAGTACTGCCAACTTGTAAGACTCGCAGTTCTCTCTCCAATCCTCAGAGCGAAATATTAATCAAAATCTAAAGACATTATAGAACAGTTATTTCATAGGTTATTTTCGCCAGTTGGACTACTTGAGGCTGTTCGGAGTACACGTTTGAGCTTGAAGCTTTTATGCATTCAGCATCACGACTAGCTCAGGGCGCTAGTGGAAGTGCGCAAAGATAATGGGTATTCTCCTTAAATGGATTCGCTCCCTTATACCAACGTCTTTTCGCTCAATGTAAATAAATAAACTATAGACTAGTGTATATAGGAAAAGTAGCAGTCCAAGTGGGTTCAGCTTGTGAAACAAAATCACTCACAGCAAATTTTTTTAAAAATGATCACTAGGGAATATTGATATGCCAGCGTTTAATGCGAAATGAAAAGCATGAAATTCGACAAGTTAGAAAAATCGCTTGTTTTATCGTCACTGCAACTCTTCGTATCAGCCCAACTCCATTGTACTCGGCCAACTGCTAACTTGCCTGCATTGAAAATGTAAATTTTCATTTTTGCTGTCTATGAAAGTGAATCGCACACACAATGTTCAACAAATGACATTGCGCGATTATGCTAATCTGTTGTTTTGGTGGTGGGATTCGAAAACTGCAGAAAAAAACAAGGTGGGTTGCGTCTGCTCATCCAATCTGTAGTAATAATCTATATTGTCTCCTCGATAATCTGCATTATCAGTGAAGTCACCACGGCAAACAGAAACACCAACAATGCAAAATAATATTTTTAAAAAAAGTCACTCAGCTTATTCTTCCTCTAGCTCGCCCACAACTCTTGCCTCATAAAGTGATCCCGAGCCGAGAACCGTTCCCTGAAGATACAGCAACCGGAAGCATTATAGTTAATACATGTTCTTGCTAAGGATGCGTCAGGAAAGTTTCGTCTGAACATAAAAAAGACGACCTCTTACTATTACTATGTGTCCCAAGAAAGACGGATTCGAACGTGTTCAAAACTGTCTTGTTTTTAAACAAGGTTGACGATGTTTGACACGACAAATAACATAATTTCTTCATTCAAATTCAAGACTCATCGTAACATATTTTTGCATGCAACAAAAGGAGTGCGCCCATGACGATGACACTTTCTTTGACAACATTGCACTAACGTAGAGACAAGGTGACACTTTAATACCGATACGCGCCGCAGCTCTACATGTTGTTTTTTTATGCATAGCCATAAAATTTAATTTACGGGTTAAATTCAGGCTTTTATTCATTAAAAGGATAAATAAGTAGTTTATACCTCTAAAGAAATAAAAAAGACCTTGTCTTTGTTCTTACCGTTTGTATTTGTCAAATTGCACTCCGAAGGGATCAATTACAGGCTTACTAGTGTTGGATAACAATACTTGAAACACTCACTTGACATCAACAAAATTTGCATTTGCTTTGAATCACTTCACCTTGTGACGTACGCTCACATACTTTCCATTCAACAACACTGGTAAAGCTGCCTTTTTTTTTAGCTCGCGTGACGTCTATTATTAAATGAGAATGTTTTCACCTTTGGAGCTCCACAACACAGTCTTAAGGTTGAGCGTGAGATTAAAATATTCACGCGTCTCTGTAGCATACAATATAAAACCCGCAGGTCGTCTCTATTAGCATAAATTTCGGACCTCAAAAATTGAAAAAAACAAAACAAACTCGTCACTGTTTCAGAGCTGTATCTCAATGAACTGGATGCTTTGCCGGAAGTTCTACGCAGCCACTTGTTCATCCCTCGTCATGTTGATCAATGAAGAAACTGCCACCTTATCTAAGAGTGGTATTCCAAGTGTAACATGTTTTTGTTGTAGTGCAGAATGTCAAGCATTATTTTTTTTTGTATAAACTTGTTGTCCGCTTATGCGCACGCAGGATTTTTGTACATCTCATCTTCTTTTTTCTCTTCTTGAGATTGTGTGAATGCTTTCCAGCTCTTCGTCAAAGAACCACTGTTCTGAGCCACTCTTCGCCCTCCCTCATGCTCTCAAAAGTGGAGAGATTAGACACACTTACTCACTGGGCTCTTTTTAACGCTATAATATAATCATCACAGTAATGAGACGGGTTTGAAGTGCAAGCCTTTAGAGTAATATCATATTCACATCCCAATAAGTTTGTAGTGCATAATGAATTATGTTACGATCTCCATGCTAAACAGTGTATATTCTAGGCTGTTGCAATAATAACGCTACCCTCGTCATAACATCCTCCATCGCCTTTTTACTCCATGACGGACTTAACAAATTCTAAAGTCAACGTTACTGGAAAAAACGACAATACTTCATGTTATTCGCTGCTCATAGGGAGTTGGTTCTGCAAAGGATGTGCATGCCAAATACCCAACATAAACCTCCATATTTCCAGATGAAGAAAAAAAAGAAGTTTTAAACCTACGTACATTTAAGCAAGTCAAAGATGAGCTATATCAGTGTTGAATCATACAGTGGTGGTATGCATTTCTTGGACTTGTAAGACGTATTACATTGTACGTTTAAAAAGGTATGGTATAGAAAGACGACCCCTCAAGTGCATACCTTTTTAATACACCCTCACTGAAATCTCTACCAACTCTCAACCACCATCATGATCACCACTAATTCTTGTTTCAGTAAGCTGACTTAAAGTGTCCAGCTTGGATGAACACAGCGCATCTTCATTATGGCTAACTGAAAGATGAAGAAAAAAAACCATACTACATGGATGAAGTAGGCAAGCTGAGACAAAAAAAAAATAATGCGTCTTTTCATTCTCCTTGTTAGAATAACAGAGCAAAGAAGTTTTCTTCAGAAATTGTTTTTACTTGCGAGCACCAAGACGGCGGACCGACCGACACCAAATCGACCAAGTATGCAGGCAACCATTAACGTTGACTTGAGAAAGACAGTTTATTATTTTTTGCCCGTATCATCAACAACGGAATGAATAGTGAATGAAAAAGGATCCCGTCTCCGCTGGTTCACAACTCTGTAGAGTATGAAAGATTCTATTATTACAGAAGTTGTTGATAAAGTTTCAGGGAAAAAATGTGGAAGGTATGCATGCATGGAGCATTTAAAATGCACCGATGCATAGCTAACGCTTCCGACTTGTTTATGCATGAAATGAAAGTCGGATCCTCGTAGCCAATTGAGTCCTGAGTTATTGCGTGGATATACGTTTTACCCTGTTGCTTGCATACAATATATGCCGTTGTTTATTTTGTTTCCCTATTATGATCCACCTTTTTAGA
The DNA here is from genome assembly GCA_019593645.1 of Akabosia matsudoensis. Lineage (NCBI taxonomy): Eukaryota > Metazoa > Arthropoda > Collembola > Entomobryomorpha > Paronellidae > Akabosia > Akabosia matsudoensis. The sequence continues at coordinate 20,707 of VICI01000174.1, forward strand.
AACATTCACAGAGATCTGCAGAAAATGATTTTGCGGTCACTCTGGGCCCTTCACAATAATTGAAACAATGAAACAAGATAAGATGCATGACAATCAATCAGAAAGGTGTGTGTCTACAACAGAGCGTTCATTCATTTCGAATTTTTGAAACATAGTCTCTGGCTTAAGGGGACAGGCATTTATGTATAAAAAGTTGCTCTATTGATTTCAAAAAGTACGTTGACCAAATAAGCGCGAAGGTTCTAGCCTATCTAATCACTTGAGATTATAGGTGGAAGGAGCATTTTTTATGACATGTGACCAATGAATAGGCTTAACTTAATTTGTGCAGAGTACTTGCTAAAATCTGCCATTTCCTATAATTGTGGGCTTATTACTAAGTTAAATACCTGGAGGAAAATAACCATTCCTGCTAAGCTTTTTGTTGCACGAGCGTAAAGTGTCGACAACACAAAATGGTAAGCTGTGCGCAGTTTCAATTTAAACAGTGAATTATTTTAATTTTGTAACGATTTGGAAGGAATTATATATGTTACGTTGTGAGTAATTAAAATCTCAGGCTGTTTGCCTATTAAGCATTCAATCCTTAGTGGCAAAATTTATATGATTGGGAAATTGAAAGCTACAAATGAGTTGATCTGACTCATTCATTTACGGCTAGACGAAATTCCTTCAGATGCATATATAGTAGCAGTTATAATTTTCATAATGATTCTGTCAAGCAGCTCATAGTAGCTAATTCAATAATTCATAATAAAAAAATGATTCACGCGAAAGGATGAATGTTATCATTCAGATTTCCGGCAGAAGCAATTCAAGATGAAGGGCAACGCAAAGCTGAATTTATTCATTCACGCATCACAAAAAAAGAGTTAACATTTCCATTGAAATCACAATATTGGTCACTTTTGTTTTAAAAACATAAACGCATAAGAGATCCAAACCATATGCATTCACGTGTTATGTGTGGACGCCGTGGTCGATTGTATGGCTCTATGTAATATATTATACGTAACTATGATTTTGTAGTACTCACCCTAACTTTAGTCTATTGATTTGCAATTTGACTATCTTTTTACAATAAATTGTACACGCTACCGACTTTTGATTTCAAAACAAAAAAATAGAATTCTCTAACTTTTGGCATCGCATATCTAAGCAAGCAGTTAAAACATAATTCGGTGACTTTTACAAGCATTAAAAACATGGTCTCTTTTGGTAGTAGGGCAAATGGCCTAAAAGCCGATGTAATCAACATCCTTTTTAAAAAACTGGCCTTAAGCAGAAGATTGACTTGTTATCGTATCACCTATTCAACATTAAGTAACTTTGAGACAACTGGGAAACTTTTTACAATTTACTGTTTTTTTCGTTGTTTTTTCTATTTTCTACTTATATCTAATTAAAATATTTAGTATCATAGTTATGGTCAAACTAATGAAAACGCCAGAACTTATTTCAGCAGTTGAGTAAACCTCAAATGATACTTGATTAGAATAAACTTTATGCAAATATATACATAACCAAAAGTGTAACAATATAAAAAATCTAAATGCTGCAGCGCACATAACTGCTCATTCAGGCTAAATTCATAACGCCCGTTCGATCTAAAATATTTTAAAAATAATAAAAATTTGAGGGACTATAAACTCGTATCTTTATAGCTGAAGTTTTCGTGAAATAGTCACAATTCAAAAGTTAAGCATCAAGAATTGCCATATCACTGGTGGTTGTTCTAGCCGTTGCAGATGTCGCTCCTCTGGAACAAACTGTTTCCTTGTAGCAGCCAAGGAGAGACGTATAAGCCTGTCTGTACGTCTTACTGCTCACCGAGTAAATTATGGGATTGATGACAGCCGAAGCCCATGCGAGTATCGATGCAGAAATGTGTACTCCAGGGTATGAAATCTGCGCATATCATGTTTTGAAGAAAAAAGAATTACATTAACAAAATGTGTGATAGTTCGTCATTCATCATTTAAATGTGAGCTCGTGATCTAACCTTTTCGTCTATAACATTAACAACCATTAGAGGCAGGAAGCAAAGTACAAAGCATCCAAAAATCAAAACCATCGTTTTGGTAAGCTTCATGTCATCTTTCCTGGTAGGCGAGCCGTTATATGGTATTCCAGCGGTCTCCTGAATCCTCCTGCAACCCAAATGAAAGGCCCATGAAAACTGACTAAATCACTACGTCAATTTGTGAAAATGATCATGTTACAGTTATTACGTCATGCCACCTGCTACTCAAACTTTGAAGTGTTTATATTTTATGATCCACTCGTGGTGTTCATGATTTTACTTACCGAAGGACTCTTTTGCTCCTTCTGACGCTGATTAGAATGTGAGTGTAACAGTACAGGACGATCACAAACGGCGGGATTATTCCAAACATGAAGAGAAGCTTCTTCGGTGACTTGCCATCTTTCCTCAAAATTGTGCAGGAGTAAGTTTCCTCGTCTAATCCCATACTGCCCCAGAGGCCAAGAAGTGGAGGAAGGAGAAGGAGAAATGAGACAACCCAAACGGCAGCAATCATAGCAGATACGTACAGGGGCTTGTAAACTTTCTTGTACTGAATGTAACTTGAGATGAGCATGTACCTATGGTACAAGAAAAAAAACTTTTCTCATTAATTATTCCTTAATTATCTCTTCAATTACACCCATTTGGAATAAATCATATTACTATCGAGTTGTCGCCAGCTTGGCACTGTCAAGAAGCGTTCATGGTAGGCATCAAACTCACCTATTTATTGCAATGAGCATAATGTGGAACAAAGACGCTCCAAAGTTGGCGTAGAAGAAGAAGGGGAAGATTTTGCAAAGAAGATCATCGAATATCCAGGCTTGAAAGATGAACCGTGTTGCTGTGAGAGGCAGGTTGAAGCTGCAAAATAGGAAGTCCGATACGCTCAGACTAACAACAAACCAAGTTGTCGCATGAGTCTTCAGCTTAGGACTTTTGCAGAGAGCGACGATCGTCAATGCATTCCCTGTAATAGAAACATTAACGTGAAACCTCGTATGAAAAACGTGCACTTGTTATATAGAGGGCTACACAATGATGACCCCATGTCATGCCACTAAATTGAATACTCTTTCAGGAGTGACAGTTGTCTGTTTATTATTATTTCTTCCGCCGACCGAGTTAATACGATCTTGGTTTTTGCTTACAAGAAATATGAGATTTTCATGCGCGGAAAATGCATTCCGCACTGGTTAAAATGTTCTTTACTCTTACGATGCAAAGCCAAATATCAAGACCATTCAGAGATAAAATCTTCAAAACAAAAAGCTCATTAATTCAGCGAACTTTGTTTAATATTGCAATGCGAGGAAATAAAATTCATTTCAAAATTCACTTTGTTTCTAATGAAAATATTTTGAGAAAAATTTCCGAATCCGACTTTTTCCCCTGTATTATTAGATCCCGACATGTAGGGTATTCATGTATGAAAATGTACGCACGAATACAAAAACGGATGCAAGTGTCTTACCGGCAATTCCCAGAACGACAAATAACACGGCAGCCGCCGCAGCTACAATGGACGCGCCTTTGGGATACTTGAGAGTTGACGCCAAGGTAACATCAGAAATATTTGCATTTTCGCTACTGAACAACGAATCCATGATAATTGCTTAAAATCTGTCGATAGATTGCTTTATGCAGTGCAGTCCTTCAACACTAACTACGTCGATCACTGTGAGCTACAAATGAGTCATTTCACTTTCACCAAAAAATCAAAATTTTTCTTGCAAATTCAGCACGCTTTACTTAGAAACGTATCAACAATGTCCGGTGGACAGATATTTCAATTTCTTCGCGTAATACTGATCCTTATTTATCTCCAGAGGTAAACAGTAGCAATTAGGAAGAGCTACTTTCAGCGAATGGTCGAATATCATCAATGACAGCAATCTTTTTAATCTCTCGATGTCACGTTGCTAGCAATGAGATACTCACAATGAGACTTCTGTCAACTGAATGAATACGAAACAACGAAATCTCAACATGACTAACTTCACCTATTCTCAGTGTCAGTTAGGTTTGAGCATGCATGTATGTATGTATATATCAACAGGCATTTAATCCATCTCTCTGCGTATGCTTTGTTATGAAAGAAGTAGGGGAGAAAAAAAAGAAGAATACTTCTGAAAAAGAAAAGGACCCATTTTCTTTCTCATCTCTTCCCAGCATTACATGTGTGACTGACATGTACCCGAGTAGTTTCAATAGATTTTGTTTATTATAAAAACGGACTGAGTCTGCGAAGGGATTTTACCTTGTCAGTAGACAAAAAAAACCATTGCGCTTATGCAGCTGGAAATAAGTAAAAATGGCTCTATTTTTTTAAAACCAGAGTGATACACATTCACATATTGAGCGATCAATAAGATGTGAAAACTCAAACGAAATGCATGAACGCACATCATCAACTTTTGAACACTTTATCCAAAGAAGAAAAAAAAATCAGGGGATAAAGTATCAAGAAAATTTGAGGCGGCTCGTATCCACCAACAAGAATAATATTCGAACAGAGCTTTTCCAGAGTCGTAGATTAATTTTTTTAGGCACTGGGAGACTCTGTTTGCATTTCATGTATAAAAATATACATTTACGGTGGTCCTATTTTCAGCACCATGACGCATGCATATGCGATACGTATTATGGTTGAATAACAATGCTGTCTGCATGAAACCACAGAGGAAAAAAAACTGAATTCAAATTTCCATAGCAACACGTCTAATGCCTCCAGTCTTGAGACCATGGATAGCTAGACCATGGATTAAATAAGGCGTGAAAACGTTTCCTTTTTTTCAGTTACAATTTTTAGGATATTTTTTTCTTTTTGATACTCAAGATTTAAAAGTTGTACGACAGAAAAAGGAAGAAGGGAGAAATCCCTGATGCAAAGGTCGTAATCCTTTGCACATTGATCGTTGGAATGAACTCAACAAGTTTACTGGTTCCATTGTTGTATGCAAATGTAAGTGGTAAAGGTAATAAAAAATACCTTCATGTTTTAGTGTGGACTGTAAGACCAAGCTCCAACGTAAATTCGGCCGGTCTTTGTTCATCATATTTGATGATCTACCAAAAATAGTGTGTATGTCGAAGCATGGAATATGTCGCTGGTATCGGCATGAAAATTACCTTATGGCAAGCGAAATCATAAATGCAGAGTTATTGCTTGTGCGTGTGTGTGGAACTTATCCACTATTTTCTCAAAAATTATAATTTCAATTCAAATGAGGATTTGCGCTTAATGATCGTTTGTAAAATTTATAAGTTAAAAATTACGAAGAATATAAAAATAAATTCATATTAGGAAATTCATATCCATAATTATTTTGCATTTGCTGTGTTCAGGCCAAGAGGAATGCAAATGACCAGCTCAAACAAATGCAATTTTTATATGATTATTACATACCATGGTAAAAATTTATAAATATATCAACGGTTCTAGTTATGAGGACATTTATTTACTCCTTATTGCTTCAAGCTACAAGACCTTAAGTGAATGTTTGGAACTAAAACTCGTCGTCATCATGAAGATCCGTGGAACAGCTTTAATCGCAACTACATCACTATTCATCTCGTATTTTTTATATTTTAAAAGGACAAAGAACAAGAAGGAAGAAAGGAAACCTACCCATCTCTGCAGGCGAAGTGAAATCACAGAGGATGACGTCTGGAACAGTGTCATTTTTTTCCCGGACTGGTTCCCCGAGAAAGAATTTTCAGCGACACGTGAACTGATCTGGTACCTGGAGCAAGCTGAGAAAAGTCTGAATATTTGCCTGTTTGGGTTTTCGTACAGAATGCTCCAAAATGTCATCATTGACCTGGCTAAGAAGCGAGACTTGAAAATACGAGTCCTTACAGACCATGGTCTTGCAAGAAGTAGAATAATGGCGAAATGCGGTAAACTAATAATAATGCTTCTCCGTATCGATGCCCTAAATCTGAAATTTCTCTTTAGACACGTGACTTTTGCTTTGTTTTCAGGGATAGAGACGCGAACTCAAAGGCACATTTGGTTCAATCCGCTTGCACCCAACATGGCACTGGACTTGATGCATCACAAGTTTGTCACTATTGACGGCTATGGAGTGCTCGGCGGGTCCCTAAACTGGACATCGATGGTAAAGAAAAATGGAAAAGCAATAGTCTGAACTGGTTACAACGGTCACCAAAGAGCGCCAGAAATTATGACCGATATATGGCAGGCCGTTATATGCATACTGCCATTTCAGCGACAACATGGACGCCCGATATAGTGCTGGGACCGTTGGGCCGTTATAAACAGTGCCGACTGTACATAAAATACTGGTTAATTCTGAACACTAAAATATTGTGTTGATTCACAGAGTATAACTGAAAATTTTGAAAATGTCGTGATAACGAACAACTCTCAAATCGTGGCGAAGTACGAGCAACTCTTCGACTTTCTCTGGGAGCTGAATAGACCAAGGCGTTTTCAAGTTCAAGCTGATCAAGAGGAACGGATGGAGCCATGCTAAAAGCGAGAAAAGTTAGAATTTGCAGCCGGAATTTATGAGGGGAAATAATTTTCGAACGATCCACGAGTACTTGTTTATTTTTTGCTTAATTTTTACCAGTTCAGTTGTGCGTTGCATTTATTGTTTTATCACTTGATAACTAACCATTATCAATTGTAAATGTAAATTACATGGCTATTGAGTAACATAGAGATTTCGTTAAGCAGAGTCGGAGCGAGGACACAATTTGATGATAAACAAGGACTGGTTGGTGGTAAACAAGGCTAGTTGTAGTAATTGCAAGAAGTGTTTCCTCCTAACATCTATTTAAATGTTGTTGTGGAAATTGTCGTTGATCGTTGATTGAAAGACGGAATTAATACTCTGAACAACTTGTTGCTTGGATTTATCAATATTCTTCCGCACACACTCACAGCTAACGGCTCATCTGACTCCATGCAGCCTACAGCAATTAATTTTAGAGCTTGTCAAAACATAAAAATAAAGTTGGCCTTCTAACAATTTACATATTTGTAAATATATTATCACTGGCGTACCTAAAATAGCTGATCTAGTTTACAAGTTGCCCCGGAAACACTTTCACCCCAGCCAAAGTAGCCATGTCACAGAGGCAAATACAGTCTCATAACCTAGCACATTACTTTGTCCTTTGAGAATAAAAATCAGGGACAGATCATAATTATCTAACTGAGAATGCATTGAACAGGAGTCCAAATAAGTTGTCACTCCATGAAACGTACATGTCCATACAAGTTATAGTTGTTCAAGGCGCAAGAGAACAAGAGTATGCAGTTAACTTTTTTACCAAATTTCTTAGCTCTAAAACTCGTTGATATCATCAATATTCTCTCATAAACTCTTGTACGTATCCAAAGTTTGTGAATATTACGATTATAATAGACATAGAAATCCTTGTTTATCAGTGGAAATAGTGAAAATATGCTGGCGACTTCATATTATTGTGTGCGTGTTGTAGTAGAAATTGCTTACATCGATAGCAGTAATGATTTAAATGAATGAGTGAATTGACTTATTCGTAATTAGTCTCCAAGTACTGTTTCCTATCATCTACCTCGCCTATTATCTCTGTCCTCTTTCTCTCTCATAATAATAATAGTAATAATAGCATGTGTCAAAGTGTACGAAACTTATCAATGTATCTAGCTAGACATAGATTGATTCTGACGTATTTGACAGTTCAATTCGAGGATGATGGTTTACAAAGCTTATTCCTAGTAATTCACTTTCACCCAAGTGGCACGACTGGCATCATTTCTTTACTTTTATCGTCCGTATCGTCGCGACGGGATTTGCCAGGAAAACAGAGGCATCCGGAGCTGTTTCGCTTACGACTTTTTTTCGTGGGGTTGTCTATCTTGTAACGCTCCAGCAAAGCTTTTTGGTAGCAGTCAAAGTCCTTCACGTACCTGGAAAAGCAAGCAACCAAATTATTAAGACATTGACAGATTGTCAATGACGTAAAACAATGACAAACCCAAAAAGAAAGTGAGCTCAGTAAAGAATTTATAGTGCTAAGGAAGAATGTTTGCGAAAATTTCTCTTCGCAGGTTTTACTATGAGACGCAAAAAAACCTTACCAGATCGGTGGCCATCTATTTTGGGATATCCATTGTCGATTTTCCATGCTCAGCTCTTTGAAAATTTTGTTGTGTTTACGACAAACGTAATCTAAATGCATGTCAACACAAAAACGATAACATCAATGCTAAAAACCGTGCTGTTGAGGCGATGCTGCTGACGTGAATGGGATATTTTTGACATTTACCGTAGTTCGTGGCTAGCTGCAATAAACACCATTGGGCTAACTGTTCAGCATTGTGTAACTAAAAAAATGGATAAGCCAAAAATAAACAGGTTTGGTGTCAATTTACACTGATCGTATGTAGTAGACGGGTTATGCAAAAGTATCTTTTAATGGTTACGCAACCGCGTTACCTGCGTCGACTCCAAAATTTTAATACAATCCTCCATAATGTCGATTCCATGTGATTGTTTTTGAGCAAATACATTAATTAAAGTACTCTCAAGAAGATTAATTAGCCGAGTAAGACAAAGTCTGTTCGCAAGTTCGATGACTGACACACCAACATCTACAGGAACGTGAGGACACACGGCGTCAGTGTAAAGATACTCAAGAAAACAGAGAAATGTATCTCGTTTGACGCCAGGTAATGAGACCTTCATTTAAAACGGTTGCATGATTAAAAAAACAGTAGCATCACTTGAAAATGTCTTTGAAAAACATTGAAACAAAGGAATGTGACCGCTTACAGACTGGCTGCGTCGCTCTCGAAAGTCTCCAGAGAACATTGCTCGCATCACGTCACTTCGAGCCATTAAAAGGGCTCGATGAGCAGGTACTTTTCCATCGTCCATATGAAATATTACATCCGTTGAATATCCTTGTGTGCATTTACTCCATAGCGAGTTTTTCAAATACTGCAATTGACAGAGGAATGAATAAAAAGGTCGCGTTTTTCAGGGAACACACATGTTTCGGCTTACCTGTCTATAGGTTTTCTTCAACTCTGCCATGTGGCGAGTATCACATCGGTGCCAGACGTCGACGTATTCTGCAAGCTCTGGAATTTTCAAAGTTTCTGCGGTCTCTTTCAACTCCTACAAGAAACAAATCAAGTACTTAAATTAAAACTGTTTGCGCTGCGTGGAAAGAGGAACAGTGAAAAGTTATTTGAATGGCTCGCTCACGTCTACGGTCGAAGAAACGTTTTGCGGTAATTCTCCAGTGTATAGGAAATGTAGATGACTTCGAATTGTGTCGTAGGACACTTTATCACTAAACTGCACTACTACTTGAACTTTTCCGAAACTGTCTAAAGGTACTCGTGTGGTGACTTGTTCAATTATATCACAATTATTGCTGCTCGGCTCACTTCTCTCAGGAGGGCACCAGTCGAACTCGGAACTACACGAAAACAGCTCGTTCACGAAGCCCACCGTCTCCACAGGCGTCTGAGTCTTGAGTAGCCACTCGGTCTCATCTGCTGTGCTCTCGCTTGTCTGGAAAAGTGTCAAACGATTATAATGACATTGCAGTGGATTCAAAAATAGCAAATCAACAAGCTCATGATGAAAAAGGGGCGTTACCGTTTCACTAGTTTCACTATTTCTACGGCAGGAAGTGTAAGTTTCCGCTTCCAGGAACCAGAGAAAATTGGGCGCTCCAGCAGATACCAAAAATCTGTGCGCAGTAATTTCTGACTCACCTGTTAATTGAAAAAGTAGATTAATATTCATGTTAAAGCTTCAAAATAGAAAAAATACAGCACCCTCAATCTTACCGATAACAAATACTAAATCTGGAAAGCATTGTGCAGCAAACATAGTCTTCATATCTGTCCAGTACGTCCCAGGAAATACTTCTATGGTACTTAACTCCTTTTTCGGAGGGCAATAAGGCGCCTTTGAAACAAAATAAAAAATATTATTACAGACACACCAAATTTTAAGGGAAAGTAAGAATGTGATCGTTGGAGGGAATACCTGTAACAGCGGTTGCTGAATGTGCTTCAAATTGGTCATCCAGAATCGCTGATTCCGTCGACATATCAGGGCCGCTCTGATAGCATTCTCAAAGACTTGATTCACCCCGTGATAAGTAAGTACTGACGTTTCATAGTAAAATACTCCTAGCTCTTTGGCCATCGCTCTGGCTTGTTCCGGCATGACAAGGTCACACTCTCGCGTTGGTCGAATGAACGGACTTGGTCGACAGTATGCTAAGTACGTTGGGTCTCGACATAGGAACCGAAGGTCGTTCTTACAGCCCACGAGGATGATTGGAGTCTCTGGGCAAAATCTGCGGATCTCCGAGAACCACATACTTTTGCAGTGCAAAAGCGAGTTCCGGTTTCCTATCGAGAAACACAAGAGTATCACGTCTGACCGCCCGTACGCAAACCGCCTGTCTTTTTCATGGTCTCCAAAGGTATCCCAGAGGCGCAAAGAGACCTACATCGTATCCAGAATCTAAAGTCACCCTTCAAATTGCCGTTGGATTTTAAATAATGATCAACAAAAGCTTACCTGAACACCGTCAACGGTTGTCATTGATCGTTCCAGGACTTCCTTGTAGATGCGGTATTGATCTATTGCCCACACGGTCGGTACCTAAAGTAACATTAAAAAAAGATGGTAGAGACCTTGTTGAGACACCGGCTAATTGTCATCTGAATGACACTCAAGAATAACTGCTGTCAGTACATGTTGACGAAGAAGCTGTCGGAGTGACACTCGCGAGTTGCAAGCTCGGGCACAAATCAGTCGAGTCTTCCCAACGGCCGTGTCCCCAACAAGTACGCATTTCACCAGTTCCTGTCCAACAGACTCATGTGATTCCATATTCGTTGCCTGTAATTGAAAAAAAAAATCACCAAGAAACGTCAAATTACTTCACTTCTATTAACCAGATAAGCTTGTTGGCAAGTAAAACATAAAACTTGCATGCTTATTCATTGATTACAATTACAACTAAATACTTCACCCACAGACGTAACTCAGCAATGCTGATAAGCAGCATACCATAATTGAAGATTTAGAAACCACTGGCACACCAAAACTATTAAGTAAATAACATTACGAGTTTACATTAGGAACTGTCAATGTTGTGTAGTTTCCCCATTCTCATAAAAAAAGACACATGCAAAGCAACATAAACTTAAGCTTGTTTGTATGACATGCACTAAGAGGTTTTTGCCATGGTGCAGAAAGTGTCACATGCTTGCAAAAATATTATATGAACCAACAACAACCAAGTTCACGACTACCACATTGCAAAAAAAAAATTATCTTGTCTTTAGCCTCTCTAGTAATATCGTACGCAGAAGGAAAGCTGGGCAACTCTTTAGAGCACTGACGATTCCATGCCAATTACCATAATTCCTCTTGAGGAGGAATCAAAACAGGATACCGTAAAATTTGTAAAGAACGCCCTTCCCCCAAGAAAAAAGTTGAAATTTTCCTCTTCACCCCAAGGCGATAATTGGAGACCCAGAGAAAATTAAATGGTTAGCTTTTAGCTTACAGTTCAGCCTGGTATAGCTTAAATTTTATTGCCATTTTATGTTTCAATAACAATTATATTCCCAGTGACTGGCTTTTTGTCAGTTTCTCTGTAAACTGATTATTATTGGCTATTTTGTGGGCTGGATCCGGTGAAATTTCAAATTTCACTTGAGACCCGGCGTTCTTTACAAGTTTTACGGTACATGACTATCATCAAGTGCACATGTAATAATAAAGCAAGCGTGCGGATAGTCGGAGCCGTCAACAATTCTTATCACTCTATTTAATTTCCAGCGGCACGTAGTCAACTTTGACAGGATATTAGGTATTAGCAATACATATCTCCTAAACTACATAAAAGACTGAGATTTTTTTTACTGAAATTTGGTAAATAGCGAGCGTTACAAAAAGTTCATGAATGCGGGCACATGTTCAATGTCTCTTTTTTGGGGGGGATGATGATGAATTGTAGATAAAATGATGTTTTTTATCCTTAACAAATCGATAGTTTTCGTGGCACTTACGTTGTCTGCTATTTGAGCGAAAAGACTAATATCCTGATATAATATCGACAAGATTTGAGGAAAACAAAACAGGCGAGGGGTTTATGTTGATGACTGATGTTTTCTCACACACATGCATTATACTGGCAGTTAAAGCCAGCACGCATCCACAGAAGAAAAAAACAGCAAAGTTTATTGACACATTACATTTCAGCGCTAAATTACACGACGTGTTCGGCTATACACTAATAAAATGTTGTTTACTCTTTGACTCGGTGTTTGATGAGCGAAAAAACGCATGCAATTTGCCAGAGGCTGAATTGAAAAAAAAAAGGAAATGGAACCATGTCGTTGACATGGCTTTATAAATGAAAGAAAAATTGTTTCAAACGCATATGTGCAAGTTTTACAAAGCTGGTCCTAACTTTAAAACTGGACGTTTAAACAGGAAGAGAGTAAAATCACAAAAAAGAAATCCGGAAATCCATAACACACTGAATGACTCCTTTCATTGCTTGCGACACAAAGAAACAACGGGTAAAAGTTAATACCGTAAATCCTCTAAAGAACGCCGGGGTATTTAAAGATCATAGGGATTGAGAGGAAATATATATTTCAAATTGGGGCTACTTTAGTAAAAAAGGAAGGCAGGATTTTCTAAATATAACGAGGGAAATACCATGTACCGTAATTCCTCTAAAGACAGCCGGGGTTCAGATGCAAGCTTGAAATTGAAACGTTTGCCGGTTTTAAAAAAATCTTCGCCGGATGGGTGAAGACCAGCATTTTAAATTTTCGTCTGGGGCGTTCTTTAGAGGATTTACGGTTGATAAGCCCACTCATTCAAGGTATCTACTTAAAATCCATGATAGCATCTTTGTCTTTTACATGATAGCTAGTGTCATACATATTTGTTTGTGTAAAAGCGCAATTAATGCACCAAAGAGAGGAGGACTACAAATGTGTTACTTCTAATCAAACATATTATGTGCATAGCAAGTTACTCAGTTCGTGTTTTTTTACGAGTTTGACCCGTAGCGGCGATTGTCAACAACCTAAATTTGATTCCGAACAGTACAAAAAAAATTTTGTCCTGATAGGATGGAAAGTGAAGCGGAAGCGTTAAGCACGTTGTGGTCATGGTAATAAATGGGCAACAAAAATAGCAGGATTGCACTGCTGCGCATCATCCCGCAATTTTGCTTTGTTGATAAGACGATTAGGTAGTTGTTGTATGCAAAAGGCATGACCAAATTGTCTACTAGACAGACAGAATGACAAGGTAATTAATAGGAAGAAATAAGAGAAAAACTAAAGGTGTCACAGTAAAGTAAGGCCTATTTCAAGGCTAAACATTAATCAGGAAAATAATAGAGGTCAACGGCAAGGGTAGTCATTAAGCCTGTTTCCCTATTGAGATAACGCAGCCAGAAAACTTGAGAAAATGTGAATGAGAACCATGTTGCATAATATTAAAACTTTCGTCAATTTCGTGTCCGGTCAAGGTAGTCCAAGCTGATAACTGAAAATACAAGCCCAGTATCAAGAATCCATCAAGGAACACCGATAAGCAACACAAAAACATGTAAAACGACTGCATACATTAATTAGTTTTATCCATATTGATGTTAGCAATGTGTAAGGAAAACCAATTAGCTAGAAATAATTAAGCAAATAAAAAATATGTAAAAATAAGATTTAAAAAACAGAAAACAACTAGCTTACCAAAATAACACTCGATCCATTTGCAGACAATTATTATTTTTTTGATCACTTGGAGAAGTCCAAATTTGCTCAAATAAATCGAGTGGTAGCAAGGAACGAATTCGGATCATGAAAAAAATATGTTCCAATGACAAAAAAAACAGAATTTCAAGAACAAATTAATTTTAAGTTTTATCTTTATAAAATAATAATAAATTCCCTCATCTTGTGCTAAGTAGGCAAACACTATAACAAATTTGAGTAGATCACACTATGTGAGGTGATAGCATATGTATATCCACAAAAATAAATACTTTCTAGTGGCAATTTATTGTTACAAAAAAAAAACTTTTTTTTTTCTTTTTTTAATATTATACAGAACTGATCAATACATACCAGTTTTGATATCACACAATTTTCCTCCTACTTCCAGGCAACAAATAGATTTATGATTACTTTGTATGAAGGTAATAACGTGCATGAAACTTGAAGAGCGCTTTCACTTTGTCTCGCAAGAGCTTTCTAGAGAGCCACTGCTACGTGTAACCGTAGCAACTTAACTGTCACAGATGAGCCAAAACGCACCGCGGTTCACCCGGGCAGGTTGTGAAAATGATTTGGTTGCTTGAGTGTTTCTTTGTTCATGCAAACCGTGGCTGTGTCAAAAAAAAATTGAATCCGATGTTCGAAAAAAAACAAACATAACAATGTACTGCGATGAAAAGAACGGACAAAATTCACAGCAGACGAGTGTGTAAGAAATGCGGAGCCATTTCTGTAAACATCTTTGTTTTCACCAAGTAAAAACCCGGATGCAGTGATATTGACCAGGAATTGTTGTTGTTGCAATCCATAAATAAAGTTGTATCTGATGTAGATTTCCTTATGCATAAAAAAATTATTTTTTTTCAAGGTGTGTGTAATTTCCTCAACTTGGAACGAAAAACAAAAATGTTATTGGATTCTTAATAACATCTACGTCATTCAAACTGGGTCTTGTCGTCCACCGCATGGAACAAGGAATAGTGAAAGGTGCACCAGCAGCTTTCAAAACTTACTTCTCAGCAGTTTGGTCATTTTTTTTATGAGGAACGTGGACATATGTATGAACTATTTTTTTTACCTTGTGCATTTGTTGTTTAACTTTCGTTTCTTATCCGTCAGCGTTACAGAGTTTGTCTACCTGCATTTCGTCTTTTTCCCTTTAGGCTTAAACAGGGCAACGGCGACAAAAGCTCAATGGATACAGAGATACATACCTACACACACGACTACTTTCATGTTGTAAAGTAAAAGGTATTTTTCAGTGGTTATGTTTTCCTACTACGACTTACAAACTTTCGCTCTGATAATATTGGCAATATTGATCCCTCATAGAAAATAGTTGTTGCGCTAATATTAGTAGTATCAGGAGTATGAAGTACCGTAAAACTTGTAAAGAACGCCGGGCTCTGCAAAGATCGCCGGGTCAAGAGGTACAATTTGAAATTTCGCCGAGTCTTCAAAGAACGCCGGGTGTAATACAGGGATCAAGCCCAGAATATCGGCAATGATGAACGTTTTGTAACAGAACATAAAGAAATGCAAGCCACAGGGAATGAAATTTTCATCGAATTAATGATCACAATTGAATTTAAGTTATGAAAATCTAGCTTAAAACCTGCTACATGCAAGAATTTAAATTTCGCCGGGAGTTCGAGTAGGAAATTGCTATTTTGGGCCGGGGGAAGGGCGTTCTTTACAATTTTTACGGTATTTAGTACAATGCATAAAATACCAATGAAAAAAAATCTACGTGGAGCAAAGTAAACAAGGTGCTGCTGCTCCGGAGCATTTCTTTTTCTCACGTTGACCAAGTGTTAGTATGCGGATCTTTTGCAAAAGTTACCATTGGTACGTCTATTAATTATGTATCCTATTGAATGAAGTAGCTTTTTTTGGGGTATTCTAGGGGCAAAGACTTTTCATACGTCATCCGTTTTCTGGATATAGATATGTTTCCACTTTCACACACACACACACACACACACCGCTACACTGTGTGCTCTTCACTAAACAGCGTACAACTTTTGTAACATTCTCAGTTCAAGGTTCTTCGTTCGTTCCTTCATCGCCGCCACAGCTAAGCACACGACCAGACTCTGCTTACTCTAGCACCAACTTTCTATGCTGCAAACTTTTACCCACTACTATGATAGGTACTGCAAAGTGTCTAGATAAACTCTATAATTCATACATCTTATATTGCTCCTCCTCTGATGATCACGATAAAGAAAGTAAAAATGGAGAGAGAAAAAAATCCCAGTGCCTTACACGCGTGCACACTGAGAAGATACATAAAATATTGGTTGATTGTCTAGTCAACATATTATATACTGTAGGTATACACTCATCAGTTTCGAGTTTTGTTTTGTTTTGTGCTAGGAATACGGTAAAATTTACCAAAAATAGCAAATATTGGAGTCCTTCGTAACAAGAAATATCAAGTATCAGCAAAATGTAGTATTTTGTTTCTGAGGGATGTGATTTCCCCCTGGGGCAGAGACTGCACTCACTCGAATAAAGAAATGTTTTATGCTTCTCAGCCTTCGAAGGATGAACAAAGACAAAAACCACATTAAAGTGGCCAATTGCCTCGGTGTCGAGATGTTCTTCCCCTGAGGTACTTCTAGGAGTCAGAGAAACAAGGACTGAACTGCTCAGCTCCGGAAAGACTAAACAGAATGAGCAACCGATGAATGTTTCAAATCTTAATAATTGAATAGAAACAATAGTAATCTCAATCTGTGAGATTTATCTGCATCTGAAATCAGAAATAGGTGCTTTACCACAAGGGGTACAACGCTTCATGATTTTGTCCCGCTCCTGTAAACCCCGAACAAAAATATCTGCAAATACTGCATATTTAACTTGTTGTGTATAACGGCGAGTGTGTTTAGCCTTAGGATAGGGGTGACCAATATCCGGGAGAGTTTTTACAAATACCTCTGGCGTAACAACACTTCCTGGGGGAGGGCTTTCTCCCGTCGACGCTACAGTCCTTCAAAATGCACACCAATGGCATGATTGAAGTAACCATGGTCAACGAGTTATAAATTAAACATCTTAAACTTGCAAAAATGAGCAACTTCATTGATTTCAGCTTTTGCACGAAACGATTAAAGTTTTCCACTTAATCATCAATTGTACTATAAACTTAACTGCCACAATCGGACTCAAAAAATCTGAGAACTTTTTCTATATAAATATTAGCATGTTAGCTTATACATATTTTAGGCGCATTTCGAACGGAAATTTTTTTATGAGGTCTAATCTCATCATTATTTCTAGCTACCATCTTGATATCATAGCGAGGAAATTAAGA
Organism: Akabosia matsudoensis; assembly: GCA_019593645.1. Classification (NCBI taxonomy): domain Eukaryota; kingdom Metazoa; phylum Arthropoda; class Collembola; order Entomobryomorpha; family Paronellidae; genus Akabosia; species Akabosia matsudoensis. Next base: position 37,852 of record VICI01000174.1, read on the forward strand.
AAGTTCTTTGTGTTGCAATTGTTACGTAAGAATGCTACGGCAATATCTTCAAGTACAGCTTGAGAAACACGGGAAAGTCTTCTTTTTTCTAGTGAAACTTAAAACTAGCGCTGTATTTGGATGTATTTGATGTTGGCATTCGTTACGTAGCTAAGGCAATGCACTTATCTTACAACATGAATGCGAGGGCATGTACATTTTGCTTTCCAGCTCTGATTTTTGTGCCCGTGTTGATGTTAATGTGCTCTTAAGATTTTGTACGACTAGTAATGACCGCGTTTTGTTTGACTTCCTATCAAAAAATACTTGTTCAAACGATAACCCTAGTGCTAGTTCCTAGAGCAGACTAGTTCATAGCTTTGTTCTCATAATGCACAGGTACCTATGATACCTGAAGAAAAAAAATTTAAATAATGGCAGTTTCACCGTGAGGTAGTTTCCTGGCTCTTACATCAGATACACAATGCACAGGCACAACCATAATCGTTTAACTGACCGGAAACAACACTATATAGCTTTTCGTGTTAGTGTAACCGAAGCCTTGAGAGAATATCTAATTTTTTTCGCTTATACAAGTCTATATCGACACAAGCTAGATTGGATTCCTAATTGGTTTGTCCAAATGCTGTCGAATTCCAATTCACGGCTATTGTTAGTGTTCCTAGAACTACAACAATTCTCCAATAGCCTACTACGTCTGAATGTTTCCAATACGCAAAAAGAAAACTTGAATATGCGTTGAATGGTTTGTGCCATGTTTTTTTAAGAACAATTTCACGAGTGACGACGCATGTATAAACAACTATTAAAAGTGTACAAAAGACGCTTTCGTAGGTGTTATTTGGTTAGGGGAAATAGAAATCCTTGCATAAGATCAAGGAAGTCACGCTATGAAACGTTCGGTCATTCATTCCTTTCATTCAGCCATCATTTTTGCAGCGGAGAAATTAGAGTCGCACAGAGTCCATGACTGTTTTGATTTCGATAAATGGTGTAGTGGAGGCTCACTGCTCAATGCACAACCAAGAGCAATTTCATACCAATGTCAATCTTTCTTCAGGCAGCATCTGAAATAATATTCTAAGCATGTGACGGTAAGCTTAACTATTATTATTTCCATTGCATACAAAATAATTAAGTCCCTTTTAGGAGGACACATCTTTAGCGAATATTTTTTCACATAGCGCAAAGGAATCGTAAACGACAACGTTTTCCCCGCACGTATTTTTGAGCCATGATTTCAGACATTTGAATTGATGCAAATGACTTTTCCCTCCTTCCGTAAAACCAAATGACTTTAATCAAATGCAATTAAATATAATTTAGCTGACTGTGTTTCTTCTACGGATACACGATGTTTTTATCTTGAGCAATAAGGACATAATGACGACGACTAAATGAATGAAGTTATTTTTAAAAACAGCCGATGGATACATTAAATAGGGTCTGATTTGATCTGACAATATGTTCATCCCAGTTATAGACAGCTGTGTTAATTAAATTGCCAAGTACAAAAATGAAAAGAGGATTGTCGCGTGTTTTGCCTGTGCCATTCACGCCCTTATTTCAAGGAAAGCGTACGTGCCGCAATGATTAAAATGTTAATTTCGTAATCTTAATTCGTCTCGCTAAAGTAGAATTAGGCATTAATTTGTGCACCTATAGTGATGTGACTGATATACTTGCCAACTAGGAACTTGATGATGACATTATAAAAATAAGATAATTTTCTTGTACTTATTTACTTAAAGCTGTACATCTCAGACACAATGCTGCTGCTGCTGCTGGTCTTCATTGCACTTGGTGAAACTCAAGCCGCGCTGACAGTTTCAATGAAGAAACAGAGCTTGGTGTTATGAATGAAAAGGAAAGGAATAAACACCAGGAAAAGATTTAGGTAAGGGTCAGGGTTAGCGTAATGTTTAAATGATTGCTTGTTCCGAAAAAGACAAGCATGCAACCCTTTTGTTGGCATAATTTCCCCCAAATTATACCACGAAATTTTACTTTCCTGAATTATTACTGAACTGTTGTGGAGTTGACTAGCTAACGAATAAGATGGCGATATAATATGATTACGGATAAAAGAGTTTCCTTTATACCTATACTCGTACAAGGACTAGAAGAGACTTTTGTCATTCTTCCGCGACTATAGTTCCCAGCAAAAAAGATTGACGGACAACGCATTTGATCTATTCCGACAGGTCTCATTTTTTGTTTGTGGAAGTATAGGTGCTTTGAATAGATAGATTTTAGCTAGGCCAAACTACACATGCAATGCGACTGACTAAGCGACGCTTTCTTTTTATACCAAAACCATATTTTGAATTAGTTTGCAGATATGTTAATTGAATCTTAGTTAAAGTATACTGGTATTTGAATTTAGAGCTATTTTGTCACGTTGTCATAAATAAAGTAAAAATATAATATCGCACTTGTTTCTTCCTAAACATATCAAGTTATATTTCCACTCCAATTGAGGCGGCGCTGCAATCCGTATGCAAACTCCGGTGCCCTTAGTCCATTCGGACAGGAATCTAATACGAATTCTGACACTGCTCGCAAAATGTCAATTGATTTGCTACATCACCGTTCTCACAAAACTTAAAACTCAGCGATGGGAACGCTAACCGTCAAATCATCTTGGTTGCTATGTCTGTCAAAAGCTATCCTAAAACTTGTCACCAATGCTAAAACTAGTTATGATTTTTTCTCCAGCAATGCAACATCCTGTAAGCTGAATTGTATCAAAATATTCTGTCATAGTTTACGCTTTTCCCCATCTATGAACTAAAGATTTCACAGAAAAGCCCAAGCTGAGTCTTTTGAACGGAAGAAAATGACTTGTCACTAATCACATCACTTGTCTTTTGACGACTGCACTACTCCTACATTGATTCATTATGTTTATTTGTATAGCTTTTGAAAACCTGAAGATAATATGATAAAACTGCTCAAAACTCGACGTTCATGAGAAACCAACACTCGTTGCGTATGCGTGCGTACGCTATTACCAGACCCAAAAGCGCATTTACTGCACATACTCCTTTTTCCACGTTTTTTCCCTTTTTCTCCTCATTTGAGGTATCCACTTCCGAAGATTGAACACCACTTAAAATCATATACCTTTGTTGTCTTCCCCAACGCTTAATAATTCCGTAGTACAGTTTTCTTGCGAGTAGTATTGTGCTTGCATCTTGGATCGTACTATGGTATTCCGTAATCTTCATGTAACTGTTTGTACTACTCAGTATCTAGTGATCATTTTCTTTGGGGAATGCCACAAGCGATGCTCCAAGATCTTGAGTTGACTGCATTAGTGACGAACTTGACACTTGAGTGCATAAACGTACACAACCCATACACCGTATGCGACCAAGATGCGTTTTGCGATAACATACGTTTAATTCAATGTATGCTCATGATTCCTCGAAAGTGGCTTAAAAAGCACATGGATATTTTTTCTCCATATGTCAAGTAAAATGTCAAGGAAAAGCTTGTTAGATCTGGAATGCCTTTAAACTATATTCATAAAAAAAATAAAAACATGGTATGCACACAAGTCGGGTTCTTTTTTTTTCGTATGACTCTTCTTCACTTTTTAAACGATAAATTTCCCTATTTTCTTTTTGTCTGTGGAGAAGATGCCATGTGCTAGAAGCTACTGATCTGACACGAGCTTGTAACTCTGTTTAAATTCTACGTAAAAACGCTCATGGTAATAATTAAGGTTACTTTGGAGCCATCATGAACCTAACAGATTGCAAAGTCTTTTTTAAAAACCGTATATCATAATCATCATATCCGTTCGCAGTTACGAAAAATGAAGAAACTGGAGAGCTACTGAATATTATATAGCATCTTAGCAAACCTATATTCTCTTAGCCATTTTTTTCCCAACAGCGCTTATAAGTTGTTGTTTGGGATGTATCATAAAGCAACCGGGTCATCTAGACAGGATAATGACAAGGAAGTAAGAAGATAGGACATGTAAAATGGTTAAGTACCAGGAGAGGAGCAAAACTCGATGGTGTAATATACCTCTTTTCATCTTTCTAGGTAGTTTTAGGATACGATTACCTTCGCGGATTCCCCATTCTGCTTGTGTGCTTGGTAATTGTATAAAATTCCTGGAAAATCGGCGTAGAAATCCTACGCTAATTCCTATACATCAAAGGAGCCTCAACGAAAAGTGCATTAAAGCGGAGCTGAGCTATGATCTATTGAGTAGTATATAGTATTATGAAACTCGTATTGTACGAAGATGAAAGGGACTCTGAAATCTGAAACCGAGTCTTGTTGTTGATGAGGACTTGAAGGGTATGTCGCCCTAGATGCTTGTAACAAAACAAAAACAACAACAATTTTTGTCGCTGGGTCGAGCTGCTGACCCATTTTAAATACTGACCTGGTAAGCGAATAAGGACAAGCGTTAAGCCGGGTAGTTGAAGACCAGCCTTCTTCTAACAACCTTACCTCTTTGCAAAAGAGTCTTATTCTATGGTATACCGCACGTAACAGCTACCCGTGGGCAGCGGTGACCATCCGAGAAATGCTTAGCTCAATATTATCATATATTTTTTTTCTCCTTTGAACGGATCGATTACAATAAAATAGTAATGCATTCCTCCTCTTTGCAAGGATTTTTAAAAAAGTAATAACATTATCTTAACATAAAAGGAATATTCATATCGATCTTATAAGAAAATCGCTGATATAACTCGGATATTTATAGTTGTAGGCTATAGTTGCATGAATATCTTTATAGGTAATCTGATTACGTTCCTATCGAAGGCCTTTCATAAGGCTAACATATGAGATCATATTACGTACAAGGTTTTCTTCCGAGATAAATTTATACTTTAACCGAAATCATTTAAAATAAATATTGACATGCGCTGTCGATAAAGTGTAAAACTCCAAGAATCACAGAGTAAATTACTCATCAAAATAAACATTTTAACAGATAGTAAATATTTCACGCTATAAATAGCTCATGCATACCTGCAAACGCAAATGAAAAATGTAAGCCAATATCGGGTTTTAGGAGGGGAGGTCAAATAAGGCAAATAAAGCAAAACATTTGAGCAGTGTTTTGCGCAATTAACTGTGTTACGGTATTCCCGACCGAAGCTTGTTCTTTGCAAGTGCTACAATTCTCGATATTTGCGACAACTTTGATTGTTCACAATAATCCGTCATGCGAGCAGGAGTAGAAAAGCTCTTAAGGCGATAATAGTGACGTAGGTTGCCTACTATTGAGGACTTTCTACGGAAGCATCACATGATTGAATACAGCGTCTGTGATAGTTTTGTTACCAGCAGGAGGACTGCTCCGTCCCTTTTTTTATGTGCAGGTATTTACAAACGAACGACATTATGTATAAACTGCAATAGAAAGTACAGAGAATCTGGCCACTGCATACCTTCTTGTAGAACGGCGACTATCCGGAGAGAAGTAAATAGGCTTCGTGTGGGAGGATAGGAAATGCCCAGAGTTATCTGCATGCACACATTTTGGGATTTTTTGATGGGAGACTCAAATTTTGCTCAAATGACAAGATACATTTGATGTCTGTTCGGCAGGGTTTGGAACCCGTGTTCCATTTAAGAAAATGTATGCAAAAAATTGGTTTCCTTTATCGTCAGCTTATCAAAAAGAAATTCATGATTGCATGAGCTACACAATTCAGTTAGCTGGGAGCTGGGGACACAATGCCCATACGGGATTTTCAATTGCTGTTAATTTTTAATAGTTTTAATAGTTACACTTGCACTCGTACATGTTCCTCAGCATTAGCATAAAAAATCACTGCCTTGTCAACTGAGTAAATACCATGAGCATGCTTGAATAGGACTAGTAAAAATTGGATTACTTCTGGAATGAATCACGAGGACGTGTTCTACGTTAAAACGTTAATAATGACTGCGTACAAAGTTGTCAGTACGAAATTACTGGTGAGCTGTGAGTTTTACGTATTGAGACAAGAAATCTTTAACTCATTATTAGCTACTTTAAATGAAATCAGACAAGAAAACCGCAATCAAACAAATAAATAATTGATGCTTACTAACTTATGGGCCAAAATGGGGGAACGTTGAAGGCAGTCATTCAAGTGATGTTGAATCACGTGTCGGATTTCCAGCAAGAAGTAATAAAGACAAATGATTTTTTCGAGGTTTAATGCTATTGCATTACCTATACAACTGGAGCTACCTATTGAGACACATTATCGGGAGCAAGAAGACAGCCAAGATTTGATTCTCCTGAGTAAAAATTAAAAATTTGTAAGATGCAATTGTGTTGAGCCACTGAACGTTACACCAAGAAAAGTGAAATGTTAACTCTAAAACGGCTTATGAAGCAGAAACAATTTTGTTTGAAAACACATTTTGGCTGGCCTTAATAACGATGACACTCGCACAATTATCTTTCACTCGCAGTTAGGCTCTCCAGCGTTTAGAGTTGGTTTCGAGAGGGAGAGAGTACCAATTTCGGTTTGGATTTTTAAAAAATCGAGACGAGCCTGCACAAGTTTGTTGGTCTTCTGACCCTGAAGTTTCTTATGGAGTTGGTAGTTCAATGGCGTGCAATATCGTTGGTGTGTATACTACATCTATGCCTTTTTCCCTGTCTTGAGTTTGCTATTACACTCCATAAAAACCTGCCTGCAACTGTCATATCCACGTACAAGTCTCTCCGATAAATATCCGAACCGAGAGAAAATGCTTCAAATGCACTTGACTCGGACAAGCGCGGGTTCTTACACAACTACTCAGTGTTTCCACCGTACTTTCTTCCAAACGTGCTTTCAGCATAGACCAAGACATCTCACGATGGGCTTGCAGCTTTTTGAAATCAGAGTTGTCTTACTATTTCAGGAGGATGCTACAAAAAGAATCATTGGCAACTAATGTTGGCATTGGCATAATATGTAACATGCTGGTTATGCGTAATAATCAGACACAAGAACGAGGAAATTTCTCATTGTCGCAAATTTTACACTTTTATTTGGGTTTCAAAATATTTGTAAAGTTATGAATAGCGTGATAAATTTAAATAAAACAGTAGAAAATTGCAAGATGTACCTCCACTAAAAAAAACTTGACTGAATTTTTTTCAATTAAAGGAAAACGTAAACAGAACGATGAGTTACACTCAAACTAACATAATTAATTCTTATAAGGGTAGCAAATATAGTGAAGTAAATTAAGTCGATTCTCCTTAACAACTACGCTTGTATAATGGTACTTACGATATTTAGTCTTTTTCAAGTATGTCAATCCTTTGCGACTAGCTGCAGAAGATACGTATTGTTAAATGCATCAAAATAGTGAGATTTCTGTTTCCACTGTATACACACCTTGACATAATGTAGTACACATTCACGGGTTAAATATTTTTGTGCTTCTCCAATTTGTGCAACAAAAATTGATTCATTAAGACAAAAACAATCAAATAAATTAAAAGGCACGCGACATTGCAATAATGAATCTTTTTTTTCGCGATGTAAACATCTCTAGACCATTCTAAAAATAGAGTAACATGATCGATCGATTACACTGCTGTACAAATATCCTTCAAATATTTGCAAGAATGATTTTTGTAAAGTCATTTTGACAGATAACTGGCTGTATACCCTAACGTTTGAAGTGCTAATTCGTTACTATTACTTGAGACAGATAACATTCCTTAATATTTTACAACAGCTAGCTGTGCTGTTTTTCTTGATTATTTCATGATATGTAGGTTATTTTTCGAAACATGCGGACGGACGCTGACTGTCGCACTTTTTACGCTTGTATAGACCTAGTTTAGTTACGTTGCTTTTGATAGAATTCAGGATGATAACATTGAAGATTCGAAGTGGACTAAAAACTATTAACAGTTTCACCGAGTGGGCTTGTACGCTGTTTGTCGTATCGAGTGCTGATGATTGTTAAATTTATCTTTCATTTATACTCGTAAATCTTCGTTTGATACTACACCCTGGCAATAACACAAATAAACGATACCTATTATTAGTCATGGGGAAACACAAAGTAAAAAAATTCGAGAAGATTGAAAACAAAAATATGTTAATAAATCTCAAACCATGAAGGGAAATTTTAAAAATGGCCTTGCTATCGATTGTGCGTACCGGTTCTTTCCATGATATTTTTCGGCCAACGCATTGAGAACAGGGCTAGCTTGGATATTCATGAGGTAAATGACAGGATTGAGAAATTGTTAAACAACGAAATTTGTAAAGATGCTCGCCTGTTACGAACAATCACAATACTTAATCATAAGTTTGCTTAGGAAGACAATGTTATGTTACTTTCATTGTGTGTAATGAGAGAACCTGTGTATTTCTAAGTGTATCACATTCGCAAAAATATTACAGTCTAGGAAAAGTGAAGATGAGTACAGCAAAGGCACTAGAGAGAGGACGGTCTTGTTAATCTACAGGTGGGGAATTCGAATTAAGTTTAGCTCGACGACTGGTTTTGGTGGTTGATCTGGGAATGGTACCGTAAATATTCACCTAAAGGAATAAGAAAAAGAAACGGTTTAGTTTTAAACACCAGTATGAACACATAAAAAAGTAGACAATGTTAAGTAATTACAAAAAGTCACAGTAATATGAGTTGATTACTACAAATTTTTGACATCTAAGAGACATTCAATACAGTCAATAAAACTCGAGAAATCCGTAAACAACTTGTTATAGGGATAAAGGACGGAAACTATTAAACGTAAAGTTTGTCAATGCTGGTAAAAGATAAACCACGGATTATTGTTTTTTTTGTCTGATTAAAAAAGACACGAATTAATTATTTTGTTTTTGTGCTTGATTAAAGAAAAAGCACGAATTAATTGTTTTAATTTCCAGTCAATCTGAAAGGGAAACTGTTTATCACTTTGGCGCCTTTGACTCCGCCCCTGCTTTCCGCTTCTTCTCCAGATTCAAACTCGCTCTACTAGACGAACTTCCACTTCGTTTTAAATTGGTGGCGGAAGTTGCCTTTGGAGGTGAGGAAGAAAATGGAGTAAGTGCTCGACGAATTGAAGTGGTCGACCATATGCTTGTAGGTTTGACTAGTTTCAAATCATTGTTACTTAGGCTCTTTTTTACTTTTGTTTTTTGTTCACTTCCTGACTTGGTCGGCACTGATGACATTGATTTTCTTTTTATGTCCCGATCAGTTGATCTGGTCGATTTTCTACTTTGTGGTTCACTTGCACATGAATTAGTTTCGAAGGTTTGCAGGTTTCTCTTCGACACTAGCTGCACTGACGGTTGAAGACAAGATGGTGACCCTGATGCGTCTTCTCTTTGTACTTCTATATTATCAACTTCCTCTTCTATTTCCATTTCACAGTCAAAAAAATTGTCCATTTCACTGTCGAAAATATCATCATCGTCTTCACTATCGTTTTCGTCACTGCTGCTGTAAAAGGTCTCTGTTATGTCACTATTTGCTACTTCTATTGGGCTCTCTACAGACTGAGGTGACACTAAAGGAGGTATTATGGATGGCTGAATGTATACAGACGAAGTGTTCAAATCCGGGGCAACACTAGTGGGGGGATACCAACCAAATACTAATGGCATCGCCATATCTTGTGATGTAACCACCGTGTAGTTTCCGAACTTTCATTCAAAACAAGTCAACATTTGTAATACATTAATGGTCATGGCGACAACTACATAACATATAGCTTACATCGACGCTAGATACTGTCTTTTTCAAAAGAATGACTAGTAATTGGCTGAATCATGCTGTTCTATGCTTCAAGATAATATTTGATTGAGCTATGTATTACTCGAGTACCTCTTTCTTCTTCCGGGAGCTACTTCTCATCTTAGGAGGTTGACCTTCAGACTCTACTGCTCCCAAATTCATCATGGAATATGGCTTGGGCAGTCCGTTGTATCGGTTCATTTCTTGTTCCATCGAGCCATGTCGATCCATCTGTCTCCTGAAATAAACAAAATACTCAAAATGCATCGATTTACAACTATGATTCTAAAGAATTACAAAATAGAAATGAGACGTACCTCATGCGGTTATCCCCAGTATCATGGCCGGTCATTTCATTGTCCGAAAACATAACTGAAACCAACAACATGTTTTTAAATTCGTAACGGTACAACATGTGGACGACATAAAGAATAGCCAGCTCTCGAAAATATTTTCTTCAAGACCTCTCTAGACGTCTCAAAAGGTATTTTTTCTCATTTAATACAAATTTGAGAACCACTTGAACAAGAACTTGTCTTTGTCCAACAAACGCAACAAAACCGTTAAATGACAAATAAATCTAGAGAATAAAAATTACGTCATACCATCATTGTCTTCACGGGGGCGGTGCGTATTTCTATTCATGTCTTGCTCATCAAACCCTTCCAAACTAAATGGACTTTTCTTCTGCTTTATAAATGCCAATTCACCGGAGCTTGCCTGCAATCAGACCAAGAAACCATACAGAACAAAATTTCACAAGTGGCAAATACGCAAATGATTATAATTTGGGTATGAATTCTATGATAGGTTATTCTAATAGATGAATACAAATTTGGCACTCTCAAATCAATTTTTTTTGAGAGACATGTACCTTCAGGATAGTAGTCATCACCAGTTCAGTTACATAATTGAAGCAGCTTGTTCCCCATCTAAAGAGCAAGTTACTTGCATGATGCTTGAAGTCTGCGAGATACGCCTCGATTTCCTGGAAAACATTCATTACATTTGACAAATTGTCATTACAAAATTTCGCTTCTTTTTAACTTGAGCGTTGGAATTCCTTTTCCGTACCGATTCATGGCGCTCAAACATGGGATGTATTAGTCGACGGTACAGAACACTTCCTCCTCGTGTCTGAGATGACAGCAGCCACAGTATAAATAAGATCTTAAGCTCATAGTAAAAGGGAAACCTAAAAAACAAGCATATTATTTGAAAAATGTACAAAAATAAAGACACATGAAAAATTTTATTGAATTTTCAAACAAAAAAAAAACTCACCAGAAGCCAATGAAAGTATCTACAAATACCTCAAAGAAACTGTGAATTGAGAACACTATCCAGTACATCATCCAATGTACCTAAACAAGAAAATTTGAGCCTTTAGTTTTATAGGTCATAATTTGCATACATTAAGAATGCCATTATTCATTTCATTATTTGTATTTAAATACACTTACATATTCCTTTACATCTTTTGTTTTGACAGCCTTATAGGAACAATACGCTGGGTACAGGAGACCCAAGCACATTCTAAAGGAAAAGGAAGCGATAATGAAAAACACATTTTTAAATCTTCAAGACATGAGGCAGAAAAAATATATCCATGTACCACTACTCAAAAACCAAAGCCGGGTTTTTATGTTGCTTTCCACCTAGCACATCAAATTGAATGTTTCGTATATGGCACGCATTTCTCTAGTTTAATGACTACGTTTACTCCTGCCCGTAAAAGCTAATATGCATAAAACATCAAAGGAGCTCCTGCACAACATGAATAATATATTGATGAGTTTATGAGAACTGTACATATTATGTGACTGTCTCCAGGAAAAGGGGATATGCCGTACAAAAAAGGAACCAAGAAACAAGACTCGTTTTTCTCTGAGAAATATGGCAAGTCTTCAAGTTTAAAGTTTCGAAAAAAACATATTTCGCTACTTTTGCCTGTTACGCCTTTGCATATTTCTCAGAGAAAAATGAATTTAGATTATTTAGATACTTTTTTCTTGGTTCCTTTTTCGTCCGCCATTTCCCTTTTTCCTAGAGACAGTCACAGATGTCTTGAAGAAAATCTCTTCAGACAAGATGCGAACGTGAGCATAGTTTTCGGAGAGAGAGAGAGCAAAGGATGCGGATGTGCGATAATGGTTGTTGAAAAAGACGCACACAAACTACAACTCTTTAAACTAGTGGCACGCTCCAAGCAATCAGGTTTATGGGTAGAAAGTTGGACCGATTCGGGCCGAAAGGGAGTCAGTTACACATGCATGAAAAACGCGCACAGTTCATCTGTTCGCATTCCTTCTCGGGAAAGTACAACAAAAAAACAAGACGACTAAATTGCAAATTATTCTTGGATGGATAAACCAGCAAATGTGAACGCTAAAATCAGCTAATTTCCGGTTTTCTTCTCCTGTGAGTGAATGGATGCATAGAGATGTAGAATGCTCCCAATATACCTTATGGATGTGTATAAAAATGCGTGAAATAACATGATAATAATCTCAACTGCGAATCAATACTGCGACGTAAGGTTTCCAGCGGAAAACCAAATTTAATTGTTTGGTGTTCGTTATTTCCAGCTAACAGTGAAAGAGACTGAACCTGCTATAATATGGAAAAAATCAGTAGAAAGCAAGTTTGATCAACCCTATCGCCAAACTACTTTAAATTTTATTTTTGTGACGATGTGATGCAACCGGTAGACAACTGGGGCGACATTGAAATGGTCAACATGATTTATATTAAACTAGAAAGCAAATAAAACTTCCCTAACCAAAATGTAATACATTTAAAAATCATATTCAAATTTTTCGCCATCATTTGAAGCGAATTTTCGATGCAATCAAACAAAGAGTGGGTGACAATGATTAAATTGACCACTTTTAAGGACCTCGATGACGAGTCAATGCCACACAAGATACATCGATCAACCAATAAAATTCACCGAATGTGGCCCGGGTATTGCACCCGGAAACGCTTAACGTTATTCCCCTCCTGCTCCCAAACCGTCCGCAGACAATAGAGAGTGATGCATCCAACTTGAGATAATTAGAAATGCTCCCACACACAACTAAACTGTCCCGACAGTGATTCCGCTTTAGCAAACAACAACTTTCTGCTGACAAAATCTGTAACGTGCAACTTCTTATGTGGTGCCATGTACGTATTTATACCGACTTCAAACGAAATGTTCTTATTTTTGAATGTTTTTTTTTGTTTTGTTCACTTACGAGATTGCTTTGGAGAGCACATACGGAATCATGATTCCGCCAGGTTAAAAAGTTTTTTGTGACACACAATTAAACCCAAATGTCCCAGGGGGGAACTAAATCCAGTGCAAAACGTTGTTTTTTTGTATCCAGATCGTCGCAAAAACACCAATTTTATTCTTTCTTTTTTATGTTAAACCGTCACTTTATCGATTTACTAGACTCATTTTTCTTCCAAACACTTTTGAGGATTGACACCACCATGCAAAATGAGATCGCATCCAGAGGGCTTTAACTAATTTTGACTTTTCGCTGGATACTAAACGTTTTACATAATCGTAAAAAAGCCTATCTATCTAGCGGTAGGCTACTAAATGCTACCACCACACAGTCAGTCCTTCTTTAAACATCTCCACGCTCACACACACAGACGCACATTTGTTTAAACGTCTTTTTTAGCCGTTAAAAAATATCAGCTTGATATTTTGTTTCTTCTGCTTTTTTTTCTAAAAAAAACTGTACCCAAATCAGAATCTTTTTAATGGGCTGGCGTAAAAAGAAGGTCGCGTAGTGAGACAATAACTAAAAAAGAGAGAAAAAAACTACAATTTTTGCCCAATTTAGGGACAAACACGGATAAGAAAGAATTTTTTGGGTTTCTTTCTGGCACTCCAAACAAAAACAAAATTTAACTCAAGGTATGCACGGAAGAGAAGAAAAAAAAAGAAAAACACAAATACTAAAGTGGTGGACAGAACTAGGAGTCATGCAGTCACCATGATCACCACCTCAGTAATAGAAGCAGCTGGATAGATTGTTGTGTGTCTTTGCCATGGCAAAAGGGAATCCGCGTCGTCAACAAAACAAACGTGAAACAAAAAAAAACTACAATTTTGCTCCTGTATCTAACGTTTTAACGTTTACTACTAACTCGTCATATTCTTTTGTAGCACTAACCAACCAAACAGCAGCATGCAAAAGTTTACGTTTTTTTTCTCTCCCAGCCTACACGCTGCGTATAAGTATTCCTCCTCATGAGGTGAACTTTGTTTCTTTTAGAAAAAAAAACATCAACACTCAAAGATATCTTTTTTTAACGAACGAAACAGAGTAGTAAAGCAAAGCAACGGTCTTTTTTTTAAAGATTATTTTCTTTGGCTTGTCTGATTCAGCCTGCCAAACAGAGAGAGAGACTCAAAAGTTGTAAAAAAATGGTCTAAAATAGCTTGTGGGACTGACACAGCTGCTTTTTAGAAAAGATAAGAATTTTTGTGCAGTTTTTAATCACATGCTAAAAAAATCAACATTAGCAGACATCCAACGTCAGGTTTTAAAAGAACGTTTGAAAGAAAAAGATTTTTTTTTATGGAGTGGCTGGTTGTAAATGGACTGCATAGGACTGAAAAGAGAAAGACAACAAAACTTGGTGTCAAGATGATCATGTATTTTAATTTTAAAGGCAGGTTAAAATAGGAGATGAGTCTTGGACGTCTTCTCTCTGGTACGGTATTGGGATGACAACGACAAAACGGTGGATTTTGCATGGCCTGGTGCGACTGGTTTTCGCCTGCTTCGTCAGTACAAAAATGATGATCAGAGAAATGTGGACAGAGTTTTATGATTATGAACGATGATGTTTAAGGCGTTTGATGAAGAAAAAAAAACGCAGAGAACAACAGGCTTTGCTGGTTGTTTGTAATAATAAACAGAGAAAAATGATATTATTTATAGTCTGTGATGATTGTATTATTTACAATGACTGCAAATAGAGTGACCGATATGGTCATTCTATTTGGTGAGTCGTAAAAAAAAACAAGTTGAAGATATTTTTATTTTTGGTGAGAGCTAATAATGAAAAGTATGAATATAAGTCTAGGAATAAATTTGGCGTCTAATTGAAGTTTAGGTATGGAAACGACTAAAGTTTTGTTTGAATTTGTTAGCTTGTCTTTTTTAAATATATTTTCCTATGAATCAGGTGCAGGTTGTGAGTGTGTACAAGAGTGGCAATTTTTTTTTCTGCTCTCAGTAACTTGGCCATTTGCCGGATTCATCGTGATAGAAATTTTACCAAAATGTCTTAATGCATAGCACTACACGTTATAAATGTATTTTTTGCTAAAAGTGTAACTCTCTCCCTTTCATTTGAATACAAAAAGTGGGCTGGTGAGGTTTTGAAAAAGATCTTGGTGTCCTGATGCTCCACTAGAAGAAAAAAAACAAATATAATTTTCTGGTTTACTATCGGTATTATTTAGTAAATGTGGAGTAATCTTCATTTCAAGAAATGCTACTTAATTTTTCAAAAAAAAGGAAAGATTATGTGCGGAGCATTTTAAGTGTTTTTGATTTTTGGCCATCTTCTAATTATTATTCCAACGAGTGGTGGTGTATACTGGGATGAACTTGATTTTGACGGTATTAGCATTTCAGCTCCCTACATTTTCGTGCTACTTTTTATCATCATCATCATCAAAATCGGCAACAATAAAATCTGACAATGATCATACATGAAAAACCAATTTTTAGAGT
>VICI01000175.1:0-53008 GCA_019593645.1 Akabosia matsudoensis
GAACATCCTGTAAAAATAAGACAATGATGGTCGTGCTGTGAACACTGGTTTTCACTAGGTCATCACTCTTTAAGGAAAGGCCAAGCATTACATTTGCATATTACGGCAATTTTTAATTTAATTAGGCATGAGGTCTGCAAAGATTCATTTTGACACACACACGAGACTTCATTTTAGCGTAGTTATTCATTTC
The DNA here is from genome assembly GCA_019593645.1 of Akabosia matsudoensis. NCBI lineage: Eukaryota > Metazoa > Arthropoda > Collembola > Entomobryomorpha > Paronellidae > Akabosia > Akabosia matsudoensis. Next base: position 194 of record VICI01000175.1, read on the forward strand.
CCCTCATTTTCCTTCATTTCCGTAGCCTTTATTTCCACGCCTCGAAGAATTTTCATTAAAAACCTTTGATGAAATTAGCTCATACATTTTATATTTATAGAAAATCTATACCTATATTTCTCAATATGATGCGAGAGTTTGTCACGATGTGTCTTTCATCTTATTTCATCTTTAAAACACTTGGAACTTTTGCTTGTTAACCCGGGAATCAGGCGACTATACTTGCTAGGAGAGTAAATTTTCAAAGAATATTGGTGGAAGAGATGTTTCTTGTACATGACTGGTTATTTCTATCAGTGGGTTATTTTCTTGTGAGATATGAAACATGAACTGATATTCTCACTACTCAAAACTCTTCAATCTTACTCATAGACGCACAGAGTTATATGAAGATACTATCTTAATTAAGATACATATCTAGTTAATATCGCGGACTATACTTCCTCGCATTTTATATACTTCTCACTTCTTGGAACATCTCCTCGGTTTGAGGTTATCTCTCTTACATTCAGTTGAAAATCTTTCTCTTGAAATGGGCTTCTGCTGCCAACACAATATTTTTTTCGAGGAACAGTTTCTTAAATCTTTGAATGTAAAAAATTCATGTACGAAAAAAAATCCAGTACTTGTGTGTAATTCTTTCTTAAAAGAAGCCTTGGAACTGTTTATTAATCTGGTAAATTAAATAGACATGTATTCTTTGGATCGTTAAAAAAACATTAACCTCGCTACCAACCATTTCTGAATTTCAAAACCAAGTCCTACCCTTTTTTCATGAGTAAGATACATCGGCTTCCATCAAGAGACTATCTCAAAGGGCCTGGACACTCTCCGAAAAGACTATAAACAAGGTTTACTACGAAAAAAACTTAACCTAAAGATCCTAAATGAATTCGACAAGGAGAGTAACGCGATCTTTCTCGTTACGATCTTACTGACAAGAAATATGAACCACAATTTACCTTTCCATGTGTCTGTTTACATTCTGGGTGAGACGTGAGAAAAAAATATTTCTTACACGTTATGGTTTTTAGGCTTACACTAAGAAGCTCAACTACGGAAAGGTGTAAGTCAAACTTGGAATTTAAAGCAGAGATACGAAGCATCGTAAAGACTATTTCGCCCACGCTTTTTTCAAAAAGAAATATCTATAAAAAATTATTTCAGTTTCTGATGCCATTTCCAAGTAGTAGGCCATCCATATACAGTTAAATTGTAAGATGTTTACGTATTCGTCGCATGAACGCGCTATTTTGCAATACATAATATTACATGGAATAACTTTAATATAATCATGATGTATAGCCCACTACGTTTTGTATCCCTACAAAAAAAGCCTTGCACGACGAATGGGTACGCGCGCCGTATTTATCCAAACTGTGCTAATGATTGTCTGGTTTATTTTAAAATGTGGCTTGACGAAGAAGTTTTCCTTTTTTTTTCCGAAAAGTTTGTGTAATCTTGTACTTTTACGGAATAGAAGAAAAAACAATCATGAAAACATCTGGAATGGAAACATGAAAGAAATCAGATAATGTGGCTTGAAAAAAAAGCCATTCCAATAACTTTTATGAGATAAAACTGATGTCTTTTTAGCTTCTATGAAATGAAATTCAAAGATAAATGAAAATCAATAGATTTCATATAAAGCTGACTGCTTGCAGAGCGAGTTTTGAGGAATGGCGGAGGAAAAATCCCCACATTCATGAGAGGAAATTGCCAATCCCACTTAGTCGTGCTTACCTAAACTTTTTCTTCAAGTATTTTTGTTGTTGAGAATATTAAATTGTCCTGCTGCTACACAAAATGTAGCTCTATATATGTCACTTTACGTTAACTAAGGCTTGTGCGCAACAACAAATTATGGTTCTGAGCATGAGTCATTAAGTGTTATTTTTCCTTGCAACTAAGGCTCAGAGTGAATTAGGGATGTAGGTAGGTATTTAGAGTCACGCACACACATGTTTTCTCAAAGAATTTAAAATTATACGAAAAAAAACTTACGCCAAGTTGGCTCTCCAAATCTTGTTTCTGCGAGGAGACCTTGTTGAGTTTGTCCGAAACCTCTCCAACATGTCCCTTTTCCGCCTCCAGCTGGGTAAGTAACTCATTCTTTTCTTGAAGGAGTTTCAACTGCTTCTCTTCCACATGCTTTCTCAACTTTTCTTCTTTCTCTAGTTTCTCTTCGGTCTTGTGCACCTTCTCCTCGAGTTTCTGTTTATATTCAATTTGCTTATCAAACATGTCTGCTGACCCGGGCCGTGTCGTAGAGAACTCGTAATCAATATCATCTTCCATAATAGTCATGATGGCAAATGCAATGAGCTTGTATAGCTCTCTTTATGATCAAAAAGAAATAAGAACGAGGGGGGCTTTATGCTCCCACTTCACAGAAGAACAATACAAAGAAGAAGAAGAAGAAGAAGAAATAAAAACTTGTTTGTTTGCAAGATTTCTTCTTTTGAAGGATCCTTTTTGTATGCTATTTTCTTGAGTTAACCAATTTGCCTTTGTTCCTTTTTTTATTCTAAGTTAACTCAATCCACAATAACAACATACTATGAAATAACTACTATAAAAAATAGCCTATTATCACAAGAGGTTTCCCGTCCCAAAGTCCCTTATGCACACACTTTTAGTTTTTTTATTTATTTGTACTGTTACCCTATTTGGTTTGCTCGGAAAAATAATCACAACAAAATTACACTTCCAGTTCCAATACGTTTTTTTCAACGAAGTAGTAAGATTTATATTTTAAAAACGGATTGTCGATAGTATCAATTTTCTATATATCCGCTTCTATACAATCGGGACTGATGTTTTTCTGTTGTAAATTAATAGAAATGGATGCACTGCGAAATACTGAAACGGATATGATTGGCAGTAGATAGGACAAGGACACTGCCGAAGTATTTTCAGACTTGGACTACTCAAGTTGTCAAACACTTCCGTGTATACACGCTTAATTTTGTGGTGTGTACCTATAAATAAGGAACAATAAATTGATGAGAAACACGGTGGTATGAAGTTGTGATGACGAGTGAACTGACGACGACCCTATGTAGTTATCGTCTGTAACGAAGCTAAATGATGTAATAATTTGGTTGTGACAATTTTTGAATGATGTGGAGGTGGCGTTGGTTGAGAATGTTTTAGAGACCCGGTGATACTCTAAAATAGGACGCCCTCATTGGCGAACTTCGATGGGCAACCCAGAAAAGAAAAAATTGAAATGAGCCTCTGGCGTTCTCCTGACTGTCCCCCCTCTCTGCAGATACACGAGAAAGAGCAACTGACTACACAACCTGAGATACTGACTATAAATGACGAGAGCTGGCTGGAATCAGTGCTCGGATGCACCTAACTACCAGTGTGATTTAAAGTGCTATGCTATTTATTAGCGAAGCGGAAGAGTCATCGTGTTATATTTAATATAGACGAGTGAAAATGTTTGAGATCATCAACAGTCTGAGCCTTGTACATTTTCATCACACACAACTCATGCATCCATCCGCCCACATTTTTCACTGAATGGTTTTAGTTATTTTTTCCTTCCACAAGGAACCCAAGTTGAACCCCCATTAGCATAACACTGTTACATCTCTATCCAAACTATTTTTTTAAATCTTTTTTTCCGTAAACTTCTCCCGTTCAAAATCCTCAATCCAACACCGTAACAGGCTAAATAGATATCGTCAATCTGTGTACCATCGTCATCGTCTCGGCCAACTCAAAAATCTTGTGAAAGCACAACTTTTCATCTTTATCGTTTCATGTTTTTTTTTACCTAAGATGCATTCCACTTAAGTTGGTAGCGCTGAGCCGAAATAAAAATGTTATCACTTTCGGAATTCCTCCATTTTTATTTTTTTTTTTTGGACAAGGTGTACACATGTCACTATGAAGGAACATGCGAAATACGGTTCCTCTCTTATCTCAAGATGGTGTTGACGATGACGGGTTAACAGTATTGAAGACCTGCGTGAGGTAATCTTCACCGCTTGCTTCGGAAAACCTGAACACACCCGCTATAAACGTTAACTGAAGCTACTCATGAAAATATTAGCGTTTCGAAAAACACTAACACTAATAATCTACGGTTCATAAAAGCCAGCACCTTGAAAAAAAAATTGCGGTGCGGAATGTGTGTGAATGGGGCATAGTATCAACATCACATCATCAACCCAAAACGCAGCAAAGTTTTCTATTTAACAGACAGAAATGCTGCTCAGAAGGATATAAACTTGATGCATATCTTTCCTACAATATTTCCAATCAGGACACAAAAAGGCTTGCATAGAAATTGTAATTACCTTTTGGTTTCTGTATTTAGTATAGTAGCAAAATACATATTTTCAAAACTACATAACTCTTTTGTATTGTACCTCAAAGAGATAAACAAACCTACAGCTTTCATGGGAATCAAGCAGATTGAAATGAACAAATCTCAACATTTAAACAACAGTTTTTAGAGGCCTATATAGAATCCTTGTGCATAAACGTGATGCTACGTGTTTTTTTTTTCAACTTTAGTTTCATAAAGAAGTTGGAATATTTATTTACTCTAACGTAATTAAGTGTATTAATCTTAAGATAAAATGTGCTACGTTTCATATATCAAGACGTATTATCGCCACCTGCTTCCAAGACATCTACAAAAAATCCCAAAGTTATCATTCGGTTAGCTCGAATGGAAGTGTCATTACATATTACCCCTGTTTCTATATAAGATGGACAAAACCGAGCAAAAAAATTGGCACCAGTATTTATTGAGCCAAAATAACATGTTTTCATGAGAAAAAACTTCACTAGGAAAGTTTCACATGAGTTAATTCCATCATGTTCAAAATACACTAAAAACTAAACATGCAGTCAATTTTCGAAACGTTATATCTTATTAAACCCGTGAAATATGATTTCTTCAATTTTCTGATCCCTTGGTAGTGTGACCTTCCAAGGAGCAATGTTAAGAATTTTCTCGATATTGTAGTCTTCTTAGCTCTTAAGAAGTTTGCGGCAAAAAAATAGAATTCGCTGTGTAATGCGGCTCATTTGACGCAGAGTCATGAAGTTGGGAAATTGAATAAAACTTATGAATCTGTGTAATATGTTTTGATCTCGATATTTCACATTTTGATCGACATAAATTCCAAAAGTGTGTTGTAGAAGTACAAGAATGGGGTTTCGACTACTTAAGCACATAAAAATGGTAGCCTAAACATCAATTCTATACAAATGGCCATTCCATCATCAGAAGTTGGGGTCAGCAGGTGCAAACTTGAGCTTCATGTCTTGTTGTAAACTAACACCCCAGGAACACCCGAGAAATAGAACGCATCGCAAATTTTCGCAATTTCTCAAACTAGGATGTACTACTGAGGTTTGTGCTCGCGTTCTGAATGCATAATGCAATAGCAGAATGCAGATACAATTTGAATATCCTGTAGTAGTAAATTTAGTATGAAAACTTGTGATTTTACATGACGAACCCTGCGCCTCAAAATTTTGACGATGAGAAATTAAGAGGAAAAATCAGGAATTATTAATTATTATTTTGTGTGTATTTATGCATTTTTGAACTTCACCTGAATCTAAAGAAATCGGAAATCGGCAATCTTTATAACTAGTGTTGCATACATTGGCAAAGCGTGCTAAGATCCTCTATTCAGTATACATTCAGTATTAGTATACATATATATACGTATATTTAGTTTATATATCGTACTGGAAGGGGAAAGCTACTGGGAAAATTGATGAATTTATTTTGCCGAAACAGGCTTAGTGTTATATATATACGAAAATTCAAAAGAGCATCTGTGCGCGATTCTTCTACCACAAAAGTACGTACAAGTAGCAAAGGTACTCCCTTCTATAATCTATGCAATGGTAGTTTTGTGCATTAACATACAATTATAATCTAAAAGAGAAGGCTGCTCTATCTAATAACACCATAGGCTACATAATATAAAGCCCTTGACGCAACCAAATTATACAACATTTTTTATACCTATGTTTGCTATCCATTTTCAGTTTTAAAAAGCACTTAATGTCACGTAGGGTGAAACGTTCCATCGTTTCCAGTTACCACCATTACGGCAACTCTTACGAAACAAAGTTAGCGAAATAGACAGTTTGCCCGGCTACGGTAGAGAGTTATGAATAAAACAAGTTCACTTTCACAATAGTTTTTTTATCTCCCCCTGGTTCCAAAGTGGGACTCAAATAGTGAAACTGAAACTCTGAGTGACGGCGCGGTCAGTGAAGTGGGCGCCTTGTGTTTGTGCTTCAAGTGAAAACAAAGTTGTGTACTGTACCGCACATCTACCCGAATTCATATGGAATGAGTATACATTTAAAGATGCAAAAGTCCTTCAGTATTTTCATAAATATTACAATTTTTAACGAAATAGACCTTCCTTTTCGAGCTGTTTTGCTGGATTCAGTTACATTTTTTGTTCTACATATTCCAAAAATGACATTCTACGACTTTCTTAGAAATCGATGATCATGAGTTAATGATCAAGTATTAAAAAAAAAACAAGTTTCACAAGGAGGAAAAGGTATAGATACATCGCATTTGCATTTCATGAATATATGGAAAATTCGTCGCTGTTCTCTATCCATGGACGTTATTTTCTCTATACCAGTGTAGTGAAAGCTTAACAGTGTTTCATATCCGTTTTCTCTTTCTTACCTTGATTTCGATCCTCCACCCGGGTAACTTGAAGCAAAGGTTTGATCTTCTGCCACAAACGATACCACGGCCAACCACGTAGGGCCATGTACCGTCGCAAATTGCGCTGGACAACTTGCAATGCAATTCTGAAAGTTCAATACAATCCGTTGATTAAAATACTCAATTATATGTTGCGTCAATCATTCTTTCCCTGCGTCCTGTAGGCTACTTAAAAGGCCACACGCAAAGACTGTTGAAGCGAAGAATCTCTGCTTTCGTTACATCCTTTTCCCATCCAAAATTAAGTTTGAAGTAAAGTGTGATGTCTAATTCTACTTTCACATAATTTACTTTTCAGTTCGTCAAAAAAAATACTTCAAACTCCCACAAAAGAGAATTCATGAATACTCAACATGCATCATTGATATATTTGCTATTTTTATCTAATCTCAGAAAGGTAACTGAACTGAACTTAATAGATTTTCTAGCCAAAAAGAGTAAACTAGAAAAATGTCTGTAGTATAAGCGGCTTTTTTGTATTGTGCCCGGATGGTAATAGGATCAAGCCATTTGAAAAGCTCTTCTCAGAACTTTTAAAAATAGCATGATTACTTCTAAGATTTCACACTGATATCTCTGAAAAAATATTACTCTTTTTCATCCTGGGGTGATTGAACAATGGAAGGTTCATCTTTATCCGTACTACCCATTTTCTCGACAGTTTGTCAGGGTTGATGAAAATGAAGTACGAAGTAGGTCAGAAGAACCCGTATATTATAGGTACATTTAGAGCTTGCGGGACATAGAAGCACTATGAACATAGGAATGAGCACAGAGTCACGGTATGTATAAGTTTTCTCCGCTCGGAAAACAATGGAATGCGGAGAAGGGGGCGCTGGATAAATGCCCTTATTTATCTCTCAGTGAAACACTAGTTCGTTTGTTTACACTTTAAAGATTTACGCAACACCAAAAAGTTTTGAGCTGTTTTGTTGCAAGGAATATATAATATTGTGACTATGTGCAAATTATATATAAAACAGGGAAACAAAGGGTTCACTCAGTCACGTAATTTGGTTCTGCGAAGAAAGTTGAAACAAGTATAAATAAACTGAGATAGTAAACAAACAGGTACGACAGACATCGGGGCATAATAGGATTTAGAGCACTTTTATGCCTGTTATAAAAGAAAGTTTTTTTTTTGTTCGTGAAACTGACGTTGTGCTTCTGTTTCAAAATTTTCAACAAGCAGTTTCGTGATGAAAGTATAAAATATATTATTCCAAAGCAAGAACCATTTTTTCAAACGTTGTAATCTAATCTTTGTGTCGTTCGTAATTAAATTAGTCTAGTTATGACTTTCTCCAGAGGCAAGAAAGACATTTACAAGAAGATAATTTAATGTTGTGGCTGGATCCGAAAGTAAAAACGATGTTGCAAGGCAAAATATAGCAGTAAAAGGTGGAAAATTGAAGTCAATTCAGAACTGAAACTCTACCTTTGATCCATCAACCTCTTGTACGCTTTCTTTGAGATGTAGCCACGAACTGATGATTGCATCCATGTAATGATTTTACCGAGTCGTTCATCACGGATTTCTTCAAGCTGACCGAGGACGCCAGCCCTGAAGAACACCTGTGGTATCCATCATAAAACCGTAAATTGAGGGGGTGGAATTAAATGTAACGATGTATGATGTATAAAAACAAACCTAAATGTCTAAGCAGATGCGTTTTCAAACAAAATTCAGCTAGCACGCAAAATATGTTACTTCGACAAGTTCTCATGTTTCGCCAAGAAGTGACAGCTCATCATATTTTTGAGTTATGTACATATTACATGCATAGTACACTTGAACACATAACAGAACAGAATTTCAGAAATGTTATCTTGCAGTTATACCGCAGGGAAAGTATTACAAAAGTCATTTTTTTGATGAATGCCGTTCGGGTTAAATTAAATCGCAAATACAACAGGCATAACAAGCCACCAATTTCTTATAAGCAATTGCCAAAAGCTTATACATTGTACATACGTAAATAATCAGACGTATGTATGTACATAGCATAATTACAATCAAGAGTGTAGCATCGCAGCACTGGCTTTAAGTGCGAGTTTTAATTTTTTGTCAAGCTCAAGATATATATTTCTCTATAGTATTTACGAAACATTCATACTTTTCTTCGGAAATGCAAAAAGGAAACTACAAGAATGAAAGTGTTTGCATTTACACATTTACTTCGCTCAGATTACACAGCTACTAAATCTATCCAGCTTCATCTACCCTTATTTACCCAGAGAGATGCGAAACATATATATGTACACTTTGTCACACTTGACTTTTAATTGCTGAGCTTACAACTTATTCTTGCATCAAGAATAATGACTACAGCACTCCCGGGAAACTCAACCAGTTATGTGTTGCCTTTGGATGAGAATGAGAGAGATATAATGAGGACTAGCGCAAAGAAAGGATTCTTTTTCTCCCACTAGCTCAGTTTTGAAATCTAGGTATGATAGCATTGGAGCAAACGAAAAGAAAAGTTAAACAAAAGCATCTTGTATGTATAAAGCATGGAACACAAAAGCACACACAAAATACTTTCATAGTCTCGTTACACTCAGTAAACATACTAATTACAAATTATGCCATTAATTATACCGCGAACGGATGGTATGTAGGTACTAGAGAGGTGCTTCTATATGAATATGCTCGTGATGCAAAAACTAACGTATATTTTGTTTGTATATTTGTTGTAATTTGATGTATTTAAACATGACTTGTACTGCACTCCTTTCTCATCGAGGCACTCATAAACAAAATGAAGTTTGTGCGAACATAGAGCATGATGATACCTCGTAATTGCTTAGAGCTATAGACATACAGTCATTTTGATTTAAATTAATGTTATGCGTCAATATGTCTGTACACCTATAGCATTCCACTATTATTTCCAAGCAGGGATTCAATAAATTATGAAGCTGTCATAAACTATCTACTGTTTAGTGTTTTGATGGTAATTAGTGACGAAACTAGACCCAGTAATGAAAAGAAGGTTTTCTGCACACAAACGCCATTAGTGCGAAGCTTTTCAAAATGTTGCTAACTGGGAAAACATCACACAATGCAGATACTTCCAAATCATAGCAGTAGTAGTGCCACCACAGAACCACAGCAAATACTTTCAAGTTTTTTTTCTTATTTTGTAAAGTATTTCAGGGATTTGCCTTAGTATGGCCCAGTCGGAACTGATCAGGGTCAAGATTGCAGGTCTCCAAAATGATCTCAGCACACTTGTGTTGGTCATCGGTTTTAGCGGTCGCTTGAGGAGCAAGGATCTTGTAGCTTTAATCGTATAGAGACAAAGAAAGGAGGGAACATGTTTACTACCATACTACAGGTTCACATTTTCTCTACAACTCCAAGTTAATTTCATTATTCAGATAATTACTTTTGTTTCTTACGAAAGAAGCATTCTCAAGGGAAAACTACATCGTACAGAATTTCAATCTTACCTAATTCGACAACCATGTGATAAACAGGTAGAGCAATGTTGTTAAAAATGAGGTACTAATCAGGTTACTCGATAGTATCATCTACGAATAATCTAATTTACAGTCTAAACTATGTAGCATCTAAAATGAACTCTGATCCTGGGAAAGTTTTACATCAAGCTACATCAAGCAAAGGAAAATCCTCAGTCTACATTCTCAGTTTGCCCTGACGCTCTTGGTTGCAGGGTCTCAAACCCTCGTTGAAGATTTACACTAAGGATTGGAATGTATGGCTTCAAGATTGCGTATATACGTCTATGTTTTGATATGCTGTGAAGCTAAAAGTGACATTATGACTAAAATCTAAGCCTATATGAGTTTTTCACTGAAAAATTGTAGAACAAGACAATATCAAATGAGAACTATAATAACCGTACTAATCCAGCGTACTACATTCAAGGTTTTAATAAACAAGAAGGATCAATCATCTTCTTAGAGCGTCAGCGAGTTGAAACATTTTGCAGACAAATTGGCATGGGACTCCAGCATTGGATACATTTCGTATCCCATATCAATTTCCAGCACTTGTATATAATATACAAACTCCTCTTTTCTACATACTAGACTCGAAAGCCGCAATCTTTTGTGCACAACCATCTATTGAAGCATGAATTCGTATCAAAAAGTCATAGTCTAAAATATTAGTGTCAATGTTGAAATGAATTTTTGCTGTGTGGCCCTCCTTTCAAAAGTGATTTATTCTACACAACTCAACCAAAACATGAATAAAGTCATCAATAGCTATTAGAGATCCAAAAATTCATTCCTGGATTTATGTATTGGCCGTAAAATTTATGTACCTCGCGGTTTTATGGAAATTCAATATGAACTTAATGTTGTTATCCATATGACAAGATTTTTTGTTTCTACAAGTTCATTGCGAATACTTTCAGATGCTTACAAGTACTAATATGAAAACAAACAACTCTCACTTCACTACGTGCTACTTGCAACAGTAACTACTACTATAAATCTGTCATTTTCGTATGACATTAATCAAAGAAAATCGTGAAGTACATGAGATGAAAACTCAAGCCCACCCAATCCCCATCCAGTTTGCGGGATAGGGATTATAACTCCTCTTTCCCATCCTTACCTCGATTTCACAGGCAGGATAAAAAAACGGAATGGACAAGTACCTCTATTTCAACCAATATATGATTAAAATAATATAACGACAAACATTGGACTTCCCCCGGTAAGGAAGTTGAGAAATTTCAAGGTACGTACATACGCAGTAAAATTCCAACTATTCGCCTATTTAGCTCTACATGATCAAACAAAACACAACGATCTTTCGGAATTATCGCAAACCTCGATAAAACACTGAACTGTTCAGATAACATGCCTTTGTGTGGCCCAAGCGGTATTTTTCAGGATCCATCTGTATAGCATCCATACAGACCTTTGCCATCGTTTTGTCATTTGGAGCATTATTCATTGCGGCAGCAGCTAAAATGAGGTACCTTAGAAAATAAAAATGCTAACATAGTCACCAGTCGTAAAGTATGCATCTACAGCTCTACGTGGGTCTAAAACTATAGGAAACGACATTGATATTTACTTCATTTCCTCTTCTTGTAGTTTATAAATCGGTTTGTCTATCGTCTACCAAATGACGTCACTTTGGTAAAAGAAAAAACTGCCCTGTCAATCCCATTCTAAATGATACTATTATACTACTACAGCCTTTCCCTATGAACCATACAAATATTTCATGAATTACACAGAATTTTTTTTAAAAATACGGGAATATGTCGAGTTTAGCGATAAAAATTTAGGTAACCGTCTCGTTTCATCACCACCTAAAAGTAAACTTGTACGTGCCTTTTTGAGGTGACATTAAACAGATTTATCATGTGTATCAAAACACGGTATACATAGCATTCACCATCTAACTAAGCTAGACTACAGCAATTACGGGCACGGGGGTGGCATATATTATCGACGATCCTGGCGTGTGGTGAGCGTAATGACAAGTCGTCGGTATGCGAACACACGCCATTCCTAAAAATATGCATGCTATAAAATCCAGAAACATAAATTCGAAAATTGCTCAAAAGCGTACTTTTAAAGCACACGAAACGTAAAATCCCGTTTGCAACCGGGTAAAAATGATGTTATAGCTGTGCCTGGTAAAATAGTTTGTGGACTTCAGTTTTCAACTAAATCTTTCATTTGACATCATCTTAACTACAAGCCCCTGACGTGGAGATACAATATTTGCCAATAGATATTGGTCGACGAATACTTATGCATCATAATGGCATGCTTTTCATTTGCTAGCTAACTTGTCCTTGTCCTTTTTCTGCAAAAACTGGATTCGGATTTCTGTTCAATTTCATGCTTCTTAGGTAAGTATTAGCAGCTGGATTGGTTTTTATTAAACGTCATTGAGAACTCTCTTACCGGTGTTTGAAGTCAGGGTAGATCATCCTGTTGGGAAATCCTTTACGGCAAATACGAATGCCTTCAAGCACACCGTTACATGTCAACTGGTGCATAACAAGATGAGAGTCGATGAGACCTATTGTACAAAAATCATGACATCAAAACTGAGCATTAAATTGAATGAGAAAGTGAAAGTGTCATATAAATACATAAATTGCCATAATATAAGACAAACATGTCAACTTGAACTTGTCCTAACACTCGTGGACCTTCCTCTTTACTTTACTACAACTTGAACTTCTATAAACTGATATAAGCGTATCCACTTCAAACGTTTTGGAGAAAGCGTTGGGCAGTAAATCGGAGGATTTTTGGACCACGGGGGGTCTTGTCTCAACAAACTTTGACAATGTATGAAAGTTGCTATAAACTTGACGAGTAATACTAAAAACCTTTTTTTGCTCTTATTAATGAATATAGCTAAACTATGCTGAAACCTACCTGGAGTTTTCACTTCATTAGGGATGATACAACGGATGAAATGGGGTGAAGTTGCTCTCAGAGTGGTCATCAAATTGTTCAGTTGTTCCTAAAGAAAAATTCATTATAACGGTTAGGATGTTTACATACTTCTACACAAAGGGAAAGCGTTAATACCAAACTATGCATGAAAAAGCTTTAATTCATACGGAAATTATATGCCAAAATAAATCTGAAGTTTGTTGAAGGAAAAGACACTATGAGTTTATACGGGTCATGCTGTAAGTGTTTAGTATCGATATATTTTTATACCTTTGTAGATAAATAGAAAAGACGATTATCCAAAACCGAAATATTATGCATATTGAAGCACTTGTTCTTTTGATTAGTATGGAATTTTCGGGGTCATTTGAACAATTAGACTTAAATGTATAACTTTCCCTAAACAAACAAATACAGTCGACACGTCTTTATAATTTTGTTTGCGAACGGTTGTCTTAAAATCGTTCTGTCCATCCCACTTTCAAAAAGGGACGTACTGAAATTAATTTTATTTTGGAAAAAGTATTGTATAAAATTCAGGATTTACGACTTTTATTTTTTTAAATGACCAACCCTGTAGCTTGAAGACACAGTATTAAATCCAGAGCCTTTCTTTTTTGAGCCTGCAAGAGAAATGCAAGTTAAATCATCTGTCCTAAAACAATTAGGACCAAAGATATCAGTGATGAATTCGCCTCTGATGATGAAGATTTATAATAGGTTGATGTTCATCAAAGTTCCTCCGTGTTAGAAAGTTGACTACATAAAGTAATTGTCAAAATGGCTACAGCTAGCTCATGGCTCATTTGAATTTACAACAATTCACTGTGTGCAGCTTTTGGGGAGCAAAGTGAATGTTAAAAGATGATCCAAATTTATTTTAGTATTCGCCAGAAAAAGCAATTTAATTTAAGAGAGTGCCAAATACTAATTACTTTGGTAAAATAAGTCGGCGAAAGCATTTAAATATTGATACACTCTGTATTTTTTTTGTCAAGTCATTTCAAAAAGTATTTACCCTATAAAGGGCGGATACGGTCTGGAAAGCAGAGCCTTTGGCACGCTTGGCACCTAGTAGGAATATAATCAAGAATGGGGCACAGGGCTTAAAACTTGTCGTATGAAACACGCATATCTGCTTTGTAAAAATTTGTAAACACTCTCTTTCCTTGGTTCATCACTGAAATCTATCGGCAATACTGATAGATTTTAGGGGGAATATAGAGATATGTTTACATCACCTTTACCTTTACCACCGCTACCGCCACCAGCGTCAGGACCGGTTTGTCCTGGATGATCTGCGAAAAGTGCTTTGACGAGTTCATTACAACCGTTTTTGTACTGGTCTACCACCGTGTCATTAAGCGGATCCTTGTTTTTCTCCAACCAACCAGAAAGGTTGTAGGGTACCTAATATTCATTGAGAACAATATATAAAATATGGATCGCCACAAAAAAAAGAAGATAAAAACTTAAATGTTATATATTTTTTATATGTAGAAATCGCCTTACCGTTCCAGCATAGTGTACAATCGCAAAGTGAGATTCAGTCTGTCCTGGTTTTGGTGGTTTAGCCTTCACAAAATTCTGAGACTTTCCTAAGTGATTATTGCGGAGCTTCTCCAAGAATGTCTGATCCGTAGCTTTTGGGAACATGGACTCCTCTTCAAGGATCGAAAATACACCCATGGGCTATATAGTCAGAGGCATTACAGAAAATTGGCAATCATAAAAGGAGTTTTTACCGACAAAAGGGTGATTTTTTTTGTAATTCTTGTGGAACAAAAGCCTTATACATCTCGAACATTTTGTTTTTTGTTATCAATAATTGTTCAAAAAATACAGTTTTACAGCTTGAATAGAGAGTCAACATTTTTTACTTGTTTAATCGAGGTCAAAAATGTCATTTTTTTTTGTCTTCTAGCACTGAGCAGAGTGATTTGCGGAGAGTAGAAAAAAATACATTTGCGTTAATGGTTCAAAAATTGTTAGAATGTACAAAATAGAAAGCCTCGAAATTTGTTTTGGTTCAGTACAAAGCAGGCAAGTTTGTTTTTCTTGGAGACTTGATCATCATTCTGTATCAGTAGTACCTTCTCAATCAAATCGATACAAGACTGCAAGTCCATCCCAAAGTCGATAAACGTCCACTCAATCCCTTCACGCTTGTATTCCTCTTGCTCCAGGACAAACATGTGGTGGTTGAAAAACTGCTGCAGCTTTTCGTTGGTGAAATTGATGCACAATTGCTCAAACCCATTAAACTACAGAAAAGACAATAGGGAAAAGGTGTAAAAGGTCATTGTCATTAAATGACTTGAATGGTTCCTTAAAAGCTAGTGAAAAAAACAAACAAAAAACATCTCGAAATTGTACCATTAACAAAAGTATCCAAAAGAAAGATTCGGGGGTGCGCCCTAGTCTTGACATGGCACACGCCCGTTATATCAAAAAGTTGTTTATGCTAAAACACTTTTTTTATTTACCTTACATGATATGCACGGTATAGGGTAAAAGTAAACTGAAAAAGAAAGTTTTAAGATATTTCTACGCATAAGAGAAAAGAGAATCGGAGATTCAATTCCATGCTTTCGTCTATGGAATCAGGATGCAACCTGCAACTCCTTCACAACAATACAAATCAAGACCCATGAAGTAAACTGAGTCTGCTTCAAGTAGATTTGTGGAGTATAATGCTTTAGATTTAGAGTCACCATTTTTCAATAGCTTTTTGCATAAAGTAATTTTGATGACAAACTGCACAAAACTCATACAAAAAGTTTGAGCTAGAAAATGCCTGCTATTTGGGGTATATAGCTAGCTATTATTATAAGATATATCATTGTCTGTGACATTGCCTTCGTTTTCTATTCCGAGTTGGAATGCTCACAGACGATAAGGGCAACACAAAAACTTTTACTAGAAAACAGGAGAAAGCAACCATCACAAACAATCTACACTACCAGACTATTTCCACTAGTGCTCAGGTATATAAAGAGGAGACAAATGCAACTCACTCAGCCTTCCATCCCATTTCGGACCTACATAAACGCTCGGCACAGACGACACATGACCTGAAAGTTTCAAATTGTATTCATACTCGGGGAAAATGGTGGAAAAGTAAAATTTTCAAGGGATCTGAATCTACAAAAACAATACCAGCTTCCTTGGCAGACAAAAAGCCAACAAAATGAACTTGCTCTAAAAAAATAATCCTAATTCGAAATTTCTACAAAATATTCTTTTTTTTTGGAGTTGACAGTTGGAAATATTTAAACTCGATGAAATTCGACGGATGTTTTAAAGAGAAGGAAATAAATTTTTACGTTGCTCTGATAATATTTCAATACAATATCTTCTTGCATGGCTTCGAACAAGACGAAGATAAACTCTGATCGGCTTTGTTCCACATGACTACATGTTGATTTGTCGGTTCTACTCTTCTCAAAAGAACAGTCCAAGTACCTTCTCCATGAGATCAATACATGTTTGCAAGTCCATGCCAAAATCCAAAAAGATCCATTCGATGCCCTCACGTTTGTACTCTTCTTGCTCGAGAACAAACATGTGATGGTTGAAAAATTGTTGTAACTTTTCATTCGTGAAATTGATGCATAATTGTTCAAAGGAATTACACTGTAAGGATAAATATTTAACATTTTAATCCCGCTTGGGAAGTATCTCCTTCGCAAGTTCCTTGCGTGTTCTTCAATAAAGTAATAGTCGGGAATGACGTCTTTGTGGGACTAATAGGATTCCTACGCAGGCAGACTTATGTGGAACACTTTGCTTTGTAATAGTTTTCCATTGCCTGCATTATTGTTTAGAAAATGTAAGTTTTATATCGTTTACTACCATGAGTGTTATTAGACGTGACTACATTTTAGACATCATTATGAACCGTACTACTACGGGTGACATGTTAATGGTTCCAGGGAACTACTACGTGATTTCATTAAGTTTTCATGTTGAGCGACTAGGTGAACAAGACAATTTTCTATTTCCTAGTGTCTACATAGTCCCGAAAACAATGATTTATAGATACAATCAAATTTTTGGAAAGCCATATTTATCAGAATCTAGCGAACTTACGTCGAAAATTTCAAAACCAGCGATATCTAGCACACCAATGAAGGTATGTCTCTTTTGTTTGGTGTCCAACGTTTCATTACACTTCTTCACGAGGAATTTGAACAGTCGGTCGTACACTGCTTTGGCCATAGCACCCACTGAGTAGTTGCACTGTGAAAAAAAAGAATTGTTTTCCCCCCATTATGAGCATTTCCTGTTATTCCGCCATAATTTTGCAAGACAATGTAGTAGCAACTACGTGATTTAACTATGTTCGTGTCCACACACCTGAGCCATGTTTCGTCCTTGCGTGACAAATTCATTTCCTACTTTGATCCTTGGTTTAAGGAAGTTTTTGTACAATTCAGGTCCTTCGACTCCCATTAGTTTTGCAACACATTCGCCCTCCTAATAGAGAACAGGAAACTTACATGTATTTTCTTTCATTGGAGCCAGTTGTGTTAAGCGATTTCATTTTCAGCGTAATTTATTACAAACGATGTGATGGATGTATATATGGGACTATACCTCACTTCCATCAGCTTCGGCTTGTTCCTCTCGACCACGCTGCTTGAACTTCATTCCTCCCATGTGCATTACCGCAGCTGTGATTCTGTAGACATCATCCTTTTCTTGTTGCGAAAATCCCAAGATGTCAAACGCAGACTGGAAAGGGGACAATCAAAGAAGGTTACAAGAAAATTGCATACAACATTTTCCTCCTAACAACCCGCCCGTTAAACATATGTTGCCTCTCCCATCAGTCCAAATTATGGAAACGCAAGAAAAATAGAAGAAGAAGAAAGGAAAATGGGCTACAAAATCGATGATTGTCAAAAAAATGCTAGCAAGATTACATCAGTAGCAGACATTTCCTCGGCATCATCAACGTTTGGAATGGTTGTCTTTCCTTGAGACACAAAGTGGTAATCATGAATGTTGTTGCTGAGCAGACAAAACTCTGAAAAGTACCATAAAAATCCGCATTGGTTCAATCAGATAATTACAGATACTACGATAAAGCCGAAACATGGTGTGACCGTTGAAACATCTCACCACAAGCTGGGAGTCTTTGAAACAACTGTGCTTATAACTATTAGCCTCACATACCTTTGAGTTTCTTGACAGCCCCTGACATAATCTGGTAGAATATGTGATAAGATCTCTCAAGAGGTTGCTGGGAAATCACACGGGCTTTCTCTAGCAGATCTGCGATCGTAGAAAGATGACGACATCGGGGAATCATAAAACAGATCACGTATTTATTCTATTATATCCTCAACATTATTACAAAAAAATAAAATAACATGCCACCAAATAGCTTTGTTTTTTTCGCTTTCCATCTTAGTCGCATCTTTCTTACATGTTTCAATATCTGCTCCAGCCAGTTTTCCAGATGTTCCAAAATGGATACGGATGAATTTACCCTGAAATACATACATATAGTTTTGGTGTCATTGATTTTCACTCTATTCATCTATGCATCTTTCTGTTCTAAGAATAGTCTGGCTGTTACAAAACACTGGAGAAAACTTACGAAACGCGATGAATTGTCGTTACGAACGGTTTTGGCATTTCCAAAAGCCTCCAGAACAGGATTAGTTTGAATGATTTGATCCTCGAGAGAGCCCTACGATCCATGTACCACTCAGTTCAAAACTTTCATGTCTTTCCAGTCATTAAAATTAATGAACGAAAGTGTTTAAATAATTCACCTTCTTGATATCATCCTTCTTCCCGGTGGCTCCGACGACTGCAAAGTAGGCAATGACTTTCTTCGTATTCTCAGTTTTCCCGGCTCCGGATTCACCACTAGACACACGGAAATTAACTCATGAATTCTTTTATGAAGACACAAAAAACAACTCAATAAAAATGCTCATGGTCATGATGATGGTTCCTCTAGCGGAGAGTATTTAATTAAAACTAAACATTATTAGTACTTTTTGAACTGTCCCAAGGAAAAGGGGATATGTCGTGTAAAAAACGAAACAAGAAAATTGCCGCGAAATTCGATTTTCTCTAAAATAAAATATGCCAAGACGTAAAAGGTAAAAGTCCCGAGAAACCAAATTTTGCTGTCCTTCCCTTTACGTCTTAGCGTCTGTTTAAGAGAAAAACGAATTTCAATTCTATTTTCTTGTTTTTTTACAAGACAAATCCCCTGTTCCTAGGGAGAGTCACATATACTCGTCTCTTTTGGGATTACGCGACATTTCCGCTTTTTGCTTCTGAACAATTTGCTCTTGTGTCGAAAAAAAAACTCGAAAATCTCTTGCTTGTCTCTTCTTCTCATAATATTTTTCAAGGCCAAAACCACTATGAAAATGAAAGCGGCTCATGTCTAACAGCAAAACACGACACTCTCTAGCTATGCGAGCGCCGCGCCGATTTTATTCGATTCGAGTGTGTGTTTTTGGATTCCATATTATTCTGGACTGTTTGTTTGTTTGTTGAGGAATTTGAATTTTCACGTGGCAGGTGGTAGTCTTTTTGTTCTTTTTTTTCCTGTGCTACTTTAGTGAAGTTAGAACTCATGACGGAGGATTAGTTTGTTTGTTTTTGTAATTGTGCAAACTTTCAAGGATTCCAGTGGAGGAACATTTTGGAGGGGGTAATTGGTAAGTTTGTTTGAATCTTTAATTAGCTCTGTTGTTTAAATACTGCAAAGTAAAACAATCAACATTACGTGATGAGCATGGATTGGTTTTCCTTGTCTAGAAAATAGAGAAAGAAATTTAATGTATGGATGGACGTAATTAGAGAAGGAGTAAAAGCGAAATATCCTAAGAAGGAAATCTTGGAGGGTTGCATGTTTAAAGCATAAACGGTGCGGAGTTGTAGGTGGTCAGAATTAAGACAGTTGTGGGAGGAATTGAGGATGTGTCCTTTTTAGCTATTGACGAGTTTGATTTTTTTTTCTCTTCTTGCCATCTTTTATGTTTTCGCTTAACCGAGCATATCCAAGACTGGTTTTCCATTATTTTTAGAAACAAGACTGATGACGCATAAACGAAGAATTTTTTGTGGAGTTTTACACGTTTCGTTTTGTAATATTGAAAATGATATGAGATTTGTACTGGTTTCCGGTGTTCCGCAAAACCTCTACTGAACATCGGTGCTAGGTAGTTTTAGTTTCTACATATTTTTTAAGTTGTTTACCTAATGACGTTACGGACGAGCCGGGTGGAATGATGTAAATCACAGAGTCGTAATACATTCGTCACCGTTACTTATCTGAAAACGAGCTGTTTTTGGAATGTTCTATGAACTTATTTGTTCCCATTTTCAATCGACAAAAAAGCAACATCCATTTCCCTCGTCTACTCTTGAGCACATCCAACCACCACCACCCCCGTTTTAAAGATGTTAAAGTAGGAATAAACAAGTTTTATATCTTTTTCGAGAGTGGTGGAGGTGGGTCTAACGTTGTATAAATAAAGACATGATGAAGGTGAAAGTCTGCAGCTTTTGCCAGCCTTCTCTTATCATCCCAGAAAAATTTTACTATCGACTAAAACCGTCTACTTCTCTCTCTCTCTCTCTCTCTCTCTTGCGGTTCTTTAAATTAGCAGTCGCCCTTGTTTCGACGATGGGTCTCTGCAAAAAATCTGTCATCTTTTACAGAATGTATGGGTTCCCTCTCATCAGCCCAAAAAATAACCGAAAAGAAAACATTTCACTTTTCTTCTTCTTCTTCGTCTTTACCTACTACAAAAAAATCATGTGTGCATACTGTATGTTTCAAGAAGATTTTATTTGTTTTTGAAAACGCACACTCTTCATTTGCAACATCCACCCAACCATGAATTCCTTGGTTCAAAACGCCCTACTTGAGTCCTCCATTAGCTCTGGTGGTAAACATGATTGTCAGGTTAGACTCGCAAGATTCAGAAATGAAGAACAAAAAAAAAAAAAAAATCAGTTCCATGCTTTTTTTCCTTTTTCTTCTTCTTTTTCTTGTACACATTCCTATCCTAAATATTATTTTTAATGTAATATGAGCGAGCTTTTAACGGCCTAAAAAAGACAGTTTTCATGTTGAAAGTTAAAGAAAAAAATTATTTGAAACTGTGTACGGAAACTAATAAAATATGAAATGCGAGAATGTTTTTACTCTCAGCAAGGAGGTTTCGAAAAAAAAACTTTTTTATATTCACCATTTAGTGAAAGGCTACTGCATATTTCGAAGAGCATGATCTTGTCAAAACGTGAACGGGAGGATTTTTTTAAAAGTTTTTTTTTTCATATGCATAGGTATTTTGCAAGATGTACGTTAAAAAACCGTGCATGCGGTAGTTCACGAAGTAAAGCAGTTTGTTATTTTTTTCCTCACACTTCTCATGATTTGTTACTTAGGGTTTGGAGCAAGTGTGTGTGGCTTGCGTGGTTTACACAGGGATCTGTGAAACCTGTACTCATGATGGTGCAAAAGAAAAAGACACACAGGGAAAAATTATTCTTGTAAAGTAACAAAAAATGTATGGATGGATGTACAGCGAAATGTTTATGCTTTAAACTTGTCTGATGCTGAATGTGTTCTAAGATTCTTTGATTTTTATTGCACACCTCCATCTCATCCCGTTCCTTAGTTTGATTATATTTCTATTGGAAAGCAAAACCAAGATACATATTTATTATGAAGCAAAATGTAAAAAAAAAATAGTTGTCAATGTGCAATACTCATTTTTAAACTACTTGAGGAAAGAATTGTAGCAATTTTTTTGAAAAGAAAAAGGTACAAGTACAGAACAAGTTTTCAGAGTTGTATAACTATTCCAATGAAAGCAAAACTGCACTGATTTCCTCGACTGAGATACAGATGCTTTCTATCTCCCTTTTTTCTTTTGAGACTCTTCAACCGCGTAATCGTATTTTATTCCAAGCATTTCGTCGACTTATCATATTTATGTTAAATGCATATTATTATTACAAACTCGTCATTAACTCATCTCCTTTTCTGTGTGAGAACTCACAGTTTCATTTCCGGAATGTTTTAAAAATTGGAGGCTGGCTGCCAAAAAAAAAAAAAAAGATTCAAGTAAATATGAAGAGTTTATTTTCGGATTCATAATCTATAGCAGTGTGTGGTATACGCCAAAAAAATGTAGTAAATCTTACATATTCCACAGCCATTTTTGGATACGTTTCATATAAAATTATAGGTGTCCCTGTTATAGATACTGTTGTAGAGTAGCGAGTTTGGTATCTCAATGATATAGCATCATTATCTGAAATACCTCATTATTTATGCACAGTTTTTTTATTTATGAAACTTTTTTTTATAAAGATTTGCTCGTATGGTGAACAGACGGCATAAGTAGGTGAATGTTTTCATCTTGTTCCTTTCTAGAATGAAGAAACTCTGCGCAAGAAAAATTATACGCGTCGTGATGTAAGGTGGGAAAAAATCTTGGAAACTTTCCTGTAGAGTTACTTTTCAATTGTACGCACTTTTCCACATTTTTGTAGACTGATGTAGCGGAGAGAATTTCAGTGGCACGCATTTTATGTTGATTCTTTTTTCAGGTTTGTTGAGTTCTTCCCATTATTGAAATTATTGCAATCATTTTTACAACTTTGCGAATTAGGGCATGGCTTTCTACGATATTACAGTGCACATTGGTAGGCGAGATGTATCCATCAGTACATATTCACTCTCTTTTGTCGTAATTTATATTTTTGGATTTCAAAAATTCTGCGTTACAATGGAACTGTAATCAAAATTTAATGACCTTATAACCTTGTCAAAGTTTGGTCAGTTTATTTAGCGCTCAAACACCAGCACAACTTCAAACCTTGCATCTCTTTAAGCGCAACTATTTGTAAAATCCAAACAAGAACTTGAACAGATTTGAATTATCAATTCTACCTCAGCGCATTATGCCATCATTTTCAAATGTTTGACGAAGCAAATGACAAATATACTGTCCACCTGCCAGATTTCGCGGCATCACAAATAATGATCTTTCTATCCCAATAGAAAATACTATTTCATTATGGTTGTATCATAGCTTGTCTCTATCTGCATGCTTGTTCCACCAGGCCTTCTGTTCTATGCAATAAAGGTTGTCGTCGTGTGAAACTGTGGCGAGTGTCAGTTCATTACATGCCTTGTACTGCATTCCATTCTTTCCATACACATTGATAAAGAGATTGCGACACATCAGCAAATGAAAGTAACAGGGGAAAACGAAGCCGTCTAGATTTTCCCCTTTGACTTTGCAGCATTTATTTATATAATTTCCTTCCCTATAAACACCGATAGTATCACTGCTACTTGCTCTTACGAAACTCCATTATGCTGGCAAATTCATTTCTCTTATCCGATCTGTATGATATGTCATGTGGTTCACGACGACCTTCTGCAGTTGATATTCAAATTATGTAAGAATATTAGTATGTGATAGACTCAATCAAAATGAAGCCACTGTTTATGTCTCATCGTGAGTCACGATGAGTACTTCCTCTTTATAATGATTTCTCTTAATTATTATTTGCAAACTATATATGCTTCATAATTGCACGTTTTGCTATGTTGCAACAAATTCTGGGCGTGATTAGCGCAGCGTTCTGGTTAAAAGAAGTTTTAAAACAAACCAAGGAAACTTACTCGTTAACATGTCACAATAGGCTCCATCAGAGATCGCGAAAATATGTGGCGGCACTTCATTCCTCCTCCTGCCTTTGTAAATTTGAATCACCCGATTTGTGTAAATAGGGTAACGCTTGTACGGGTTGATGGCAACACAAAACAGACCCGAGTAAGTCTGAAAAACAGTAAACGGAGCGTTAAACATGTCTCTTTACACCATTTCATCTTGTCTTGATTGATCATGCTGTCGGAAAGGCTTGCAAGATATTTTAGCAAAGATTTACTTCCTTATATGGATCTGTTGACGGATTTTGCAAGCCAAACTTTGCAAACAAGCTACTATGCATCAAAAGCTGAACCACCTTTAACATGTTACTTCTAGTACCTGGAGTTACCTACCTTAAGTTGCATATACTTTCACCTGCTCTGTAAGCATTAAATACCATTCATATACCAAAGCACTGATTTTTAACTGTGCGGCTCCAGCAATTCGCTTTAAGCTTAGCATTTGTCTTTTCTAGTGAGCATAAGTTTATGGTTGTTTCGAAAACCCGACGTCATTAAATTCTTAAGGCGGACGGTAGACGTTAACAGCAAACAATTTATTTACCATCTGTGCTGCACATACAATATAATTCATTAATTTTTATACTTTTATATGCCACAATTGTATTTATAATTCATTCAACACAAAGGCGTGACACGTCATGATATCTCATGGTTTATCTCCTCGTAGACCAGTGTCGTGACCGTTAACAAATGATAATTTACTAATGTACTGCTATCAGCGTAATTACTTTCAATACTTGAAATGAATTGTACTTCCCTAACGATTTAACAAAACATTTACATCCTGTTGCAAACTATTAGTTCGAAAAATTCTCGTGCTTCAAATTCGAAATGATGACCTCATACATAGTAGTCCGGACGATAATCTCTTTCTTACATCCAGTTTGACATCCAGTGAAGTTGCATGATATTGTCTATTCTTCGAGATATTTAGACTAAACTGGGGAGGTGGAACCTATTCTAGGAGATATTACAAGCAAACCGAGAAGGTGGAGCCTAACCCTATCTAATCGAAACTCCAATGATTAAGCTCCACCCGCACAGCGCGCAGGTTGCCATAACAAACAGTAGCCCTATCTAATTCAAAGAAACTTCATTCACTAAGCTCCACCCGCCTAGCGCTTAGGTAAACAGTAACTACAACTGCCCTCTCTACAACCAACTTTATCCGAGCGTACAAAAAATGAAGAACTAATTCTTAAATTCTGTATCCGTATCGTTCCCCCGGTCCTTAATAAAAATTATAATTCAATCGACATTTTTACACGTTATCGCAAATCCGTAAAAAAAAGTCTACTTGACTGACTCATACTCTCGTTTCTCTATTGTTAAATAATGATGCTTTTACATAAACCTTGCTCATACTTGATATAGGAAGATTACGAGAGTCACAAGTTGAGCTGTGAGCGTGGTTCCACTCAAGCAAATCGACGCCAGCTTTTCGGCGTTTGTCATGTCAAATAATAATTATTATGCAGACATGGAGGTCCCTCCACTAAACAAAGATGTCAACATTCTGCCTCTGTGCCAAAAATCAGCTAATAATCTGCTTTTTCGTTTTGGAACTTACTTATCTTTAGCAGCATTTTGTCGAAAGATTTCTGCATCAAAAGACTTCTCCTCCAGGAGGAAATACTAGAGAAAATCTTTTCAAGCTTTCGTTTTGTTGCTCACCACAACCAAGCGAGCGTTTACTCTAGGCTAAAATTATTTTTCTCAGCAAGTTTGATTTCAATTCATTCAATTAAAATAGCTTTTGTCCTTTCGTAAGTGTGAAGTTCTGCAATTTGCCTGTGTCTGGCATCTTGTTTTATGCTTTCACCTAAACATTATATGTGCCGAGTCCTTTTACATATTTTCTCTCGCCAAGAAATGTTCAGTGTGTTTTTGAATTAGACCCATGTGCGTGTGTGTCCCACTTCTTGAATGGCACAGCACGAGGTCTCCTGCTGCTAAAAATTGGGCTATTAATCGGATGCAAGCTTCAATTTATACATTTTACATGCATAATGTCAAATGTGTTTGCATTAAAACTATATTTTTGAATGAACACAAAAAATCTAAAATCTTTTCGTCATACTACACTTGAAGCTGATGAATCAGCTTCTTTTTTTCCAACAAAAATCCTGTCTCTGAAACTACCAATTAAGAATTTGTCGTAACTTGTTAGACACTTGCCGATGTGTGTAATTATTATTTGCGCGATATTATTATTATTGTGCATTTAGTGTGTTTTTATTTTGAACCGAGTGAGTTTTTTTTACTTGCGGAAAACTTGCATCAAATGCTACAAATTATCTGCGTGAGATTCTAATGAAACAATGTTTAAACGTACTGAGGAGGGCTGTCGGGTGGGAGATATTCCTCGTAAACCAACTTTTTACCCAGCTGAAAATCATACCAGCCAAATGTTTTGCGGCAATAATACCATGCGTATCTGATTGCATTACCGCTTGCGTCAGCCAAAAATATTTAAGATAAAGAAATAAGCAATATTAACATATTTCAAGATATTTTACCTTATTGGAGTTTCAAGCCATGCTAGAAGAAAATTATTTTTTTGGTAACGGTAGTAAAAGCAACTTCAAATTACTTACGTAAATTAATTTGTTATAAAAACGCTGTTTCAAGTTATGGAGTACGGAAGCATCATTTAGATACGTCAAGTTGGACATATCTTCACATTTTTCGAACTTGGGTGGATTGCACTGCCATACTTGATCTTTCTTTAAATTACGCTCCTGTAATTTAAGCAGAAAAGAATCCGTGTAGCGAAGCGAAAAAAGAATAAAATACTCACATAGATAAGTTTTGCATAGTATCGCTGCTTCAAGTTGTGTAAAACAGACGCATCACTCAAATATGTCATATCGGCCATATCTTCAACTTTCTCAAACTTTGGAGGATTCACTTGCGCAACTTGATCCTTTTTAAACGTCTTCTCCTGTGGCAATCATGGGGAATTTAAGTATTATTATGAGGGAATCTGTACAATTCATTTTCTAGAACTACGAACTATAAGGAATTAAGTTTTTACTACATTTCATTAACTAGATATGGCTAAACTTATGGCTATTGTGTCAGATAATTCTGAGGTATGTAAATGTGTGGAAAATGCTACTTTCAAAAAGAAATGTGAGAATAAAGGTAACTTTTTATTAATAAATGACTAAGCTCTGAATAGGTTACTAATAGTATAAAATATCAAGGCGTAACCAGGCAACCTGTGCCCTGTACGGGTGGAGCTAAATCCATGGATTTTCGTTATAAATTAGATGGGGTTAAGCTTCACCCGCACAGGGCCCAGGTTGCCGGGTTACGCAAATTGATCACATGCTTGTGTGTTACAGGGTTAGTGTTAGAATATTGGGAAAGTCCAGTGTGTCCAGTTGCGTTACTGTACCTTTAGAAATTTATTAGATTTTACCAAGCATTTACTGCTTTACTTGGATCTTTCCGTTTAATCAACCCTATAGCGGTATATTCAGAATTCGTCAGAGAAAGAGCAGCGATTTTTAGTGCTATTCGACTTACAGTAGTGCACGTGAGAAAAAGTGTGGTACATAAACATCAAAGATTCCTCTCATTACCTCTCCACCGGGTACAGTCACAGTCACTAGTTCTCCTTTCTGTCCTTTGATCTCAGCAACAACAAATCCCTCCCGATCGTCAGGGACCCAACAGGACTTTTTCGCATCGTAAGGCTTGGTTTGGTCAATCCTTTTTTGCTCCAAGGAGACAAAAAGGAACTCCGTGGGGTCCGGGTCGGAACCCTCATACTTTTCCATAACCATGGTGGTAGTTTTATTGGCGACGGGGACCAATTATTGCTTTCACTTTCTGTGTTGCACAAAGTCGGCAATAATCGACCGCTTACTTGCACACGTGGGGGCCCTTTGCGGCAAAGGAGATTACGTTACCACACGGTTTGCCACGTTTTAGTGTATTGCACAGTTCTCCCGTGTATCATGCGTTGTTGTAGGACAGCTCTCTTGACTTTCCTGAGATATCACAGACACATTTCCAGATATTCATAATTAGAAGGCGACAAAAACAGAAATATATTTTTTGAATAAAACCGTGGAGGAGTGAATTATAGAACAATGAATTAGACACACAATTGGTATGGGAATATAATTTGGATTTAAATCAGCGAGACAAGTTTTTAAAAAGCCAGCTCTTTATGTGGAAAATGTAACGATATTAGGGAAATATGATATTATATGGCATGCAGTAGTATATTGGTCAAGTAGAGGCAGCAGTGTAGTAGTAAGAGAGGTAGCGGCGATGGTGGTAGTAGTTGCAATTGAATGACAAACAAACATGAATCCAGCGACACAATTTAGCTTTCAGATGCTGAGTGATAAACATAAAGAACAACACAATATCACAACACTTAACAACCACAAGCCAGTTGCTTGTTGTATGATGGGGCTTGTTCAATTAGATTATGCATCATTTACAGCTCCACACAGAAAGTTCTCTTATTACTCATTCCACAATGCACCAAACCGGAAACGGTTCGCTTCGAAGTATTTGATACGATATACAATCCTTCCTTTCGTTTGTTCTTTCTCTTGAACCTGATCCGTAGCCGAAGATGAAACGAATCGATGCACTGAGAATTGTAAAGACTTTCTTCTTTTCTCTTCAAATCGCAAAGCACTTTTCCGCTTGTGTCACTGTAAAATACAGAATATGGCTGAAACTTGTTCCTCGCGTTTTCGAACTGCTGAGAGGAAAGGGTACCTCAAAATGAATACTACGACTGCATGTTTTTGCCTAATTCTTACTTAATATTCCCGTGGAAACCCAATGGAACGAATTGAATTTATATTGTTCTCAAGTTGAAAATAGTACTTCTGCGGAGTTATAAAACGTGCTTAATCCACGCTTTCATCGAGCTGTTAAAGCTTACTGTGAAGCGTGTTTTGTGTGCAATCAATAGACAATTATTTCTTATAAAATGAAGGGTCGTCTGTTAACTGGCATTCCGAAACAATATTTAGGTAATTCAGATTTTAATGATTTTAAGCGATTCAGTAATGGCTATGTTCAAACCCAAGAAAGCAGATAATTATTCTTCAAAATAGAGGAAGGAAAAATGCACAGCACTCAAAAACAGTGGTGGTTTTAGGATGCAATCAGATATATTTAGGTTTTTTTTTTCAAAACAGGTATTTCAATATTCTCGAGGCAACACACACCAGAAATTATAGATTGTACTTACGGTCGAAAGCTGTTCTGTCCTGACGAAGGGAGACGTTTGAGAGTTTTAAAGACTCTCCTCTTTCTGGGGAATCGACAGAGGAAAGAGGAAAAGGATTTGAGTTATAATTGGCCAGGTCGGAATATAGATGAAGTTGCCGTGGAGCTTGGAAGCGACATCCAAG
The DNA here is from genome assembly GCA_019593645.1 of Akabosia matsudoensis. NCBI lineage: Eukaryota > Metazoa > Arthropoda > Collembola > Entomobryomorpha > Paronellidae > Akabosia > Akabosia matsudoensis. Next base: position 29,466 of record VICI01000175.1, read on the forward strand.
AAAGATGTGTAAGAGAGGAAAAGAACATTTATTCGGTTGATACGGCAACTATGGTTTTCCTTGGTGTGTTTTATTTTACATAATATCTTTTTGGCGTGCAACGGGATGGAGTGATTCAAAATGGAGTACTAAACGTATGTACTTATCATAATGTATGAGCTTCTGAATTCCTTTTTCTACTTGTTCTCTTTACAGAAATCAGAGTGATTTCAACTTCATTTTTTCATATACAGTGCAATGAATCTTTTGGAATTGGTATTGCGTGTGCGGAGTTATGACGGGAAGGCTGAGTTGTATATGGAGAGAGGAGAGGTACACGGGAACTATCTAAAAATGCGTTTTCCCAAAAAAAGATTATGCCATTCGTGTTGCTGGGGTGCTTCTCTCCGGATATTTTTCGTCATTATGGCTGTGAAGGATTTTGCAACAGTTTTGCTCAATACTGAGAGTAGCGAGGCTATAAGAACTTGGCGCTTTCGTCCGATCATAATTATTCTTGCTGCAGGTTAACTGATTTCATGCATAATGATCTGCTTATGTATTTTTCAAATATTCTAGAAAGACCTATTTATGCAAAGCTTATATAAATACGACCGGCTAATGTATTTTAATAATCATAACTTTACCGGAATAGGGTCGTGTTCAATTCAGCTCGTAGCATGAGTCACGAAGACTATACGTACATTCACCACTAGAAAATCTCTAAAATTGTATCGAGATCCTGTTTTTTATTGCAGATTCCCTCTAATGATTACTGATTTTTACAGATTGGTCCCGAGTCTATACGACAAGGATTTTTTTCGGGCACACATAACATATTATTGGTTTTGCCAATTGAGACAAAAATTGCACATGGGTTACATATACTTTTAGCCGCAGTGCCTTTAATCTTCAATGTCTTCTTGTAGTTCACAAGATGTGCTAAGGGTGCGAAAAAACAGGTTATCAGAGACCTTATCATATCCGTCACCTCATTGGTGTCTTGTAAGTCATATGATTAGCTCATTCAGCCTGGTTGAAAAGTCAAACTAAAAAAAAAAGAACTTAGATTTATATTAACTTCAAATGATCACACCTAAAGATTTTCCAGTTTTCTGCTGCTATTTTTTATTCCAAAGTTGGAATGAAAGTAAAATTGAAATGCGATAGATGACTGTATCTAGAATTGTTTTGCTGTTGATGTTGAAAACGATTTATCTGTGGAGTTCCTCTCGTTAGTCTTTACAGATTGAGCCATTCGGAGCCAAAGCTACATGCTATAATATACGTAACAGAATATTATGATAAAAATTAAGCTATTACTCAAGCCTTTTGTCGCAATCTCTATCCTCCTCTAATGCTAAAACTATGCGTAATGTGATTTAAAGCGGGTTGTTCCAAACCTAACGTGCAAAATCAACTTTCCATCGTGTTTACAAGATTCTTGTTAAGCCAATAATTTGTAAGTATCTTGCGATTCCTGTCATCATCAACGTCAACATATCATTGTAAAGTAATTTGTGTTTTGGCAGTAGATAGTTTCATTGTCTTCTTTAGTTGTGTAAACATGTGAAGTGTTGACGAAGCATTCATTCTCTTGAGGCTTTCCTCTTCACTTCCCAGCGGAATCACCACAGACCATGTCGGCATTTTGCCAAGCGCCTATTACACCTAATATCTATATGCATAAGTACACCTCTAAGAAGAAAACAAACTTTTCTGAACAAACATTTTACTCATCTACAATATCACTTACCAGTAGTTTCGGATGGTGTTTTCATTCAAAGGACATCGGGTTTCGTAAGCGATATTCAAGTAATTTTTATAATAATTCCCCATTCCTTCTCTGTAAAAGACCGCAACAAATTTAGGCATCGTTATGTATAAAGACTAGGTTCAGCTTTCACTAACGGATAATGAGACATTTGTCAATTGGGCGTCTGTCATCTGAAAAACGACGCTTAAATTTTGCTACCGTTTATTGAAAACATGACAAGTTTCCCACTGGAAAGCAGCATACAAGAAAAGTCAGGAAAAAAATATTTTCATGACATTTACTGGTGTTGGTACGGCATAAAAAAGGAATTAACCCAGCAATTCGTTTATGTTACATACTTGTGTTTAATTCTACTCTAACTACAAATTCTACTGATTCTATGCTGTTTTGGAATGAACATTTTTTGCACAGGTAAAAAGAGTGATATCATTACTCTTAATGGAAGGAAAAATGATGCAGGATATGAGCCGCGGCCCAGGAAAAATGTGCAACCACACAGTTCAATTTGGGATGCCCGAAAAGTTGAAAATTTGCTTGATTTGTCATTGTAATAAAATCAACGATTTACTCACCATCGAGAGCAGTGAAAACAGGAAGTTGTCATCAGCCGATATTCTCAATATTCTCCATCTATTCCGAGACTTAAATTCTGCGCTTGATATGTCTTTCGATGAGTCAAACCGTTTCGAGACACTCCTGTCACCGGTGCTGCAAACCTTACTGGGTACGCTTAGTTTAATAGTTAAATATTGAATAGATTTTTTTGCTTTTTTACTCCTACACCACAGGAATCTATTTATGACTTTATAGCCGCGTTGCAGTTGCTTCACCATACTGAAGTTGGTACGACGGTGTCACAAGGTAAAAGTTTATTTTTTCGTGTCTGTGATCCTAAATTTTGCAGGGAAAAGTCAGAAAAGTGAATGTTACCAAAATGCCTGTCGATGCCCGAAAAATTGTTTCTTAATTTACAGCTTTAGAGAAGATTTGCTCAAAACTTTCGGAGAACAAGTTGGAAACTTTTTTGGAAGAGTTATCAGGTCAGGTATGGAACTCATCACTTCTTTTCAAACATCGATTTGCTTTCGAGGAAAAAAAAGAGTAGTCAACGCATATGTATACATTATTGCCTACATATATTATCTATGGCTGCATTTGAGATCACTGAAACATGCAGACTTCCGGTAGCTATTTATGTGAATATTTTTGCTGGTTAGAAAGGTGAAATTGATTTCATACGAAATATAGGTACTAATTAATAAAAGCGCTTTTAAAGTTAACATTCTTACTCACTTTTAGAAAAATTTATTACTACGTATTCCTTATTAAGTAGCGAAAGCTGCTTTATAAGATCGACGATGCTGTGTGTCTGTTATCGCCAAAACTCTGACGTGTTTTGACCTGTAGACCTAAAACTTGTTAGCACATGTTATCAACAGGCAATGATAACACTATTACGTTAACTGGGGTCAAAGTTAGTAAGTGAAAAAGTCTAAATCGCTGTTTCTCCAAATCACATGTGGCACAATCGTAGTGCTGCATTATGCTTTCGCTGCTTTGCTAGTAGGTACAACCGGACTGGTTTATTCGAAAAATGCAAATTTATAGTTGAATGAGATTATAAATCTTACTATGTAGGCTTACAAATGTACATCTTCGATCTATCCGGATGCTATTTAGCATGAGAAACTAGAAACTTGCAATCATTCACCACACAGCTTGGCGAGAGGTGAAACTGAAACAAAATATTACGTAACGAACACTACGGCACCTTGTATGTATTTTCGAAAATAAAATTTATATACAAGCTCGCTCTCTAATGTAGCAGGAGTAATTTTTTTGCCTACCTCGAGTGTACTCAACATAGGTTGTTTTAAAATTGAGTTAACGACAAGTAATCATTTGAAATCATTGCCTAGATAGCCGCAAGTATAGCATAGGCCAATGTAATTTAAATTCATGTACAATATCTCGCAAACTTGGTTAGCTACGCCAGCGCCGAATAGCTCGAATGGCTTACTCTTCCCGGTTATTTCCCGGAATAGGTTGTTTCCCGGCAACCTGTCTTAGAACGTTGCAAACTTTCCCCTAGACATAAAATTATACCGATACGCAAATGTACCAACTCGCTTGATTGAATATCCCCCGGCAACCATAGTGAAACGCATTTAAGTAAATTGTAACTACTATACATATAAGTACGAATCAACCAATCACAAAAGGCTTCGGCCATTAATTTAAAAATAACTTCGTTGCTAATAGCTTCCACGCATTATTACCTAGAGTTTATAAAATCGGTATCCACGGTTTTGATGATTTGAGTCCTTCTTTTGAGCAATAAATACCAAATTATTTATGGATAGTGCAGTTTCAATTCTTTGGCTATTGAACTATACATTATATTATATATTATATATAAACTTTATAGAATTTTAGCGTCTACATCTAATCAGAAAACATTCATATCCTGTATATCTATACAAAAATTGATGAGAATTGGCTTAGCTTTTATTGCTAGCTATTCACCGTTTCTAATTTACTGTAATGAAATGATATCAAAATGCAGCGTTTTTGCCTTCTGGGTTCTTCAGGAGGACTCGGTTGGGAATTTACTATGCCTTTCTATCGTCATACGAAATGAGACATGTGGGCGCATCTTTTTGAGCCGATATGGTAAGGGTTTCTTAACAATTGAGATAGAATAGATCCTACTATAACATAAGGTATAAATTTATTGTTTCTATTTCACTGGCATAGGAGCAACGTACTGTTCCATGATCAAGAGACTGTTATGCAGTACACACGTGGACATTAAGGTAGGCTATCCAGTTATTTGGTATTTTTTCGTAATTTTCCACAAAGAGCCTTCAGAACGTCCACCAACGTAGTTATGGCAAAAGTCTTTTAGTATAGTTAGGAGTCTTGGAATGAACTTGTAGTTTGAAACAATTTAATGCATAAAATATAATATTGAGTGGGTTACTATTATTATGTTATGGGATTAATTGCACTTAACGACTGGTTGCTTATTTTGTATAGGTGGCTTCACTTTCTTTGTTACATCGAATGTTGGTTGAATTCAATCAAATTACTCCAGATGGTTCTACCACGGTAACGTTGAAAGTCGACTTTCCGGCAGCGATATCAAAAGTTGAGTTGATCTATTTTGTAACAGAAGCAATGAACACATCATGTGAAAATCTGTTCAGGTAACGATTATCTTTGTTTGAATATGCTTACTGCATATAAAAACGGGAGGGATGGGAATATCGCTTGTCATTCCGTATCTCATGTTTGATTTGTGTACTTGTGCGTTTCAGGGCTGCACTTCAAGTTTTGATTGAGATCAACAACGTCCCACTTTTCAAGCAAGACGGGGTGATTCCAGCACTAGAATCAGTACTAAGGATATCTGGAATGCGAATACCAGAGAGTATTACGAACCCCCTTACATACTCTCTCCTAAATAACTTCCTCGTAAACGCCCTAACAAATTTGTAAGAAAACAATCCTTCGAAGAAACTTTTAGAAAGAAATTTATAGGTCCATTAGATGTATTTTATATATGGACAATTTTTGATTCATCCTCATCGCTGACGCTGTCTCAGATGAACATATTTTTTTCCTCGTGTAAGCTATTTTTGATCTATACGTTACAGGGAGATCATCCCGTACGCTATATGCAGACAAGTCATGTATCTAGTTCAGAAGCTACCCATGGAATGGACTACAATGCAGTTTCAACCCTGGATAGAACTGCTCAAATTCGTAATTCCTCACCTGGCGGGACACAAAGATTTCATATCAAACTTAGGAAGAAAGCTACGGATTGCCGATGCGAATGACATTCGAGATTCTATGTATGCTTATAAGCTTTTCAATCTCATCATCCAGGAGAAAGCAGCCACACAAAAGGATTTGCCAGGAGTAAGGCGAAACCTTTGTATGTAAGCATATGTTACAAATATCTATGAGTCTTCAGGGATACTTTTATTTGTACGTTTCTAGCCGCCTGAGTATGCTTTTACTTGGAAATTGAGTTCTGTGATATCTTACATTCACAACTTTCCCAGACGTGAAATTTTGGAATTCATTGCGACACTTTTCAAAATTAATTTTTGTTCTGAAGTGCTCCAGGTAGGTAGAATGTTTTTGACCTATTTAAATTACAACTTCAATATTAATTTTAATTACTAATATTAATTTATATACCTTCTTAGTTGGAAGAGATGAGTTCCTCTGAAAGCTTTTCTACATGTCTGCTCAATCTTTTGTTTCACATCCAAGCATTGGTCCTTCAAGTACGTCGTGTGTCCTTTTCAATTAAAAATTAATTTTACGTAAAATGGTATTGAAAATGATTAGTTTTGGTTGAGATATGTGCGTACTTTAATTTTGTATAGGTACCAATAACTTCCGTCAAAGATATGCTGTGGGATATTTTATGCGAATATCTAAGACTTGCAAGGGATGGCCATGACATGCTAAATAATGCTGAGTTTCAAAACAATGCAATACTTCAGCCGTGGATAAAAGTTTTGATTTCTCAAACCCTTGCGAGTGGCAAATACACTCCCTCTGCTCTATCATTGAAACCTTTGGAATTCTTGGAGAACTGGACCAAATTGATGGTTAACAATGTAGGTAGAGAAAATGGTGTGGTTAAATTTGAAAGGAGACTTATTACTTGACCTTTGACCTGCTAAATTAGTGTTCATGTATAAATATTTCGTTGCTAAATCGAGGTTAATGAGTTGTTTTAAACTTTTAGCTTTCACTCGGTCAGCATCGGTCTGCAATTAGTCAAACCATGATTTTCTCCACGTACGCGGAACTTTTCAAGTCTATTTCTCAAACCATGAAAAAGAACACAAGTCAAGCTACATCTCACGACAACGACAAGAAATCAGAAACTACTGGACAAAAAGACGTTTGGCATAAGTTATCAGGGTTGTTTGAAATTGAAAAGAAAACCTTGCTAATTAGCCAAATCGATAAAAATGCGCAAACATTTATATCCCTTGTGCAAAACAGAACTGAATGTAGTTCGTTATGATAATCTGTGTCGTACTTACATAAACGTTACTGAATATTGAAAATAGCAAAAATTGCAAACCCTACCAGACACTGTCTTAATATCTAAATTAGTTTCTGAAAAACAAACTTTGGTGATGTTGATAAAGAAAAGGCATATTTTTTTGTACAGAACTTGTGAAGTATTCGGGATTTAAAATTCTGTGATTAAATACGTTTTATTCATGTACCAATACGTTCCTCTTTCTTATAATTTTGATGAAATATTTGCAGCCTTACTATCATTTATTGATTGCGTTGATTAAGGACTTAGTGTACTTTTGTTCGAATGATGCATATAGTATTAGGCCTTCCTTACTAGTTTGTATGTTTGCATTGGTGGTATACCCCAAGATATAGAATTTCCAATTCTGAAGAAAAACATACAAGTGTATTAAGCATATTAAATTCTAAAGAAATCCATCAACAGTTTCCTTTTGCCCTAAATGGTTTCTTAATTTGATGGGATCAGGATCACCAATGTTGGAAATGTGATCATGAATCAAAATTAAATCTTAAATTTTGAATGAAATGCTTTTTTGATATCAAATAAGAACACAATTTTCCCTAACTCAAATTTGTATACGGAGTGAAATGCCCCTGGAATACATAATGACGTGCTTTCACTCAACTCTCCATTTTCCATGTTCATCCGTCATACCTAAACAGGCTGCTGGGAGCATAAACTGAGACTGGAAACTCGTCGTATAGGTATAATTCCTCACATTGCCACATCTGGCACATCGAGTAAATAATTAAAAGCCTTTGCCTGTTCCTAAACACTATGTATTTCCTCATCATCTTAATGTTCTTCCGACCCAAAAACATAAACTATACATTGAAGCTCAACGTCAAACCGATGCTACCACTGTAAAAGATCTGCAGCTTCATTTTCCGTGTCAAACAGTAGCTGTGATCTTGGCACTTCAAGTATGTACATAGATAGTTACATCAACAGAGTACTTGAATGAGGAGAAAGCAAACAAACTTGGTATGTATGGAGCAAAAGTTCCGGAGTTCAAGAGAAGGCAGGAAAGGCCAAAGTACACAGGAAAACTATTGCGCTATAGATGAACGCTGAAACGGGTTGTGCTCAGAAAACATCATTCGGTTTTACTACTGGCTTAGGTAGTTTTTTTTCTCTTGCAAGACCACTACTTGAGAATATTATGTCATAACATATAAAGTACACATATTGCCTCATGGGATCAACTTGGACAGTATGTCAAGTACACATAATATTCCTCTCATAAAAATCGAACATGATCACCACCAACCATCATATGTAACTTTTAGTCATTTTCCGCAGTAGGATTTTTTTGTCAGGTTTATTCTCGAAAGTAATAACTTTGGGCGAAAAGCTGACAATCCTGTCGTACTTTCCCTGCTGAAGCCATGTTCATTTCTGATGAAAATGTTCTGCCGTTGCCAATTTTTCGCTGTGATGTATGACGATCGGGGTGTATAGGCTGGCAGTTAGAAGTTAGTGACTATAGTTGACACAGAAATTTATGAACGAGAAGATCACACTACGAAGATAATTACTGCTGTTACTGTAACAAAATCATCCATAATTGTTAAAAAAAAAGACCCCACATTCCTATGGAAATATCGGTATAATTCATCTCCCCGGGAAAGTTGTCCATAACTGCCACATTTTCTACTGCAGAAGTTTATTAATGCATAAGCACTTTGGCGATGTCCGCTTGGACTAAAGCAATCTCCTTTTGCTGGGAGAACAATAAGCTTGCTATTTATATCCGGATTACATGAATACTTAAGGAACAGTAAATTCTGATTCTCTTCTTTGTGAGAAGTCACAAAAGTTTTATTATGATTCAACAAAAGAACTGCACTAACTGTTGAATTATCGACAAAGATATTAAGCTCCATGTTTGGCCAAGTTGCACAGGAACTATTATTTGGAAAGCAAGCTACAAGCGCTGGACGTGATAAATAATGTCATCTAACATGTTAGAACGGGTTGAATGCGTTCTTGTTTACTTTCTCATCTTTTACAGCAGTAAATCTTTCACTGCAAGTCATTTTGATAGAGCCTCTCGGCTCAAACCATAATCTTCAGGAGGGCCGCTGAAGCCACTTATTTGGCCACAAAATCTCCCGTCCACCCTAAGCGGATTTTTAACCATGTCTTTCTAATATATAATTTAAGCTTGCATCCATGCGACGGTCACTGTTGTGACACTTGTGTTACATTTTGTATCACTTTCTCTTGGCGAGCTTAGTTATCGTCCAGTTTTATGTGGTAAAAACACAAAATGGTTTCTCTTCATAAAGCCAACACCATGGATCATGACTTGTTCAATTACACATTGCAAATAAGGCAACGAACAGTTGCCTATCCCGAAAACACATCAAATCAAGCATAACAAACAGTTCATTTATTGGTCGAACGTAGTATGTATATGGTGTGTAAATAGCCATAAAAATGTATCACATTTTTCAAAATGAAAACGTTCTACAACATTAAATATAAGTATACAAAACGACTCCATGAGCCGGTCTGCTGGCCAAGTACATAGGTATGTATGTATAGCAAATGCATTAACTACCCGAATGCTTTCTCTTACCTTTTAACAGTAGAATACACAGTGAAACAACACCATACCGCTACAAGGTAGGCAGGTATCTAGCAAAGCTTTCTTATTTGCAACCCAGCTAAAGGCATTTTTCCACAAAATGAGGACTACACTACTTGACACTCGTTTCCTTTCAACTTGAGAGAAAGCATTTGTAGGCGACAGCTTTTGTTCAAATTACTTGCCTATTCATGTAGATAGTAATACGCTCCTCGTAAAATGCTCGTTTCCCACTGTTTTCAACATGAGATGAAAAATATGGTAAAAGTTATTCCAGTTTGAATGGGCGATGAGGAATGGAACACGGGAAAGCGGGGACGGTGAATGACGCAGTGGGTGACGTCTTGGCTTGCATGATCTTCGCTTCCTTTTCCATTCTACAAGATTTCCCCGTATTTGTGTAATCTTATCATGTGTGCATTCGAGGATCCTCTTTTTTGTGTCTGCTTTTGGACTGATTTCCACGGAAAGTTTGCTTAGACTTTTACAGTTGACCAAAACAATCCGCATAGTCAGCACCAAGGCAAAACGAAGATGAAAATTAGAGCTCTGGATGGAATGCAATTCACCATTACACGTACCTAAAGGAAACAAACTCTTGATAAATATCATTCTTTCGAAAGCCTTCGAATGAAGCGGAAAAGCAATTTCTCAGGAACAGTTAGTTGGGCATAAAGCAAATCATGAATAGTCGGATACAATAAATGTTGGTAGTTTGTGTTTGTCTTGTGCTAGTGACACTGAAACATGTTCTGAGTGATACAGACATCGATTTTCGTTATTTTCTAGAAACAGTAAAGGAAAAACCTCTGTCGTCGTACAGGGTAGGATTTTTTTGGCTGGCACTTGAAGCTACACCACGCAGTCAGGCATATCATGTACATTAGCATTTCATATTTTTGTTACTTAAGCAATTCAATGGCAACTCTCGCTTCTCTCTTTGGGTTGAACAGCCAACCCTGAAGTGCATATTTATATTCCATTCATACCAGACGTTAGCAGCTACTCAAGCGTTTATGACATTATGATGTTTTTATTGTTGATGTTATGCTGATATTACTAGTCACAATAGATTTGATTGCTGTCGTCGTTCTCTCCGAGAGTAGCAAAAGAGTTGAAGAAAATTTTGGCCTTTGTTTTTCCAGCTTTGTGAGATTCTGAAAGATCTGCTATTTTGAATAAGTAGAAAATTAGGAATTGTGGAAAATAAGAGAACACTAAGGAGAAAAGTTTTGAGCCGATTTTCCGACCCAACTTGTTTTCCTGTCCTTTCCAGACTGTGTTTGCGTTGAATGTTTTGTGGCTTTTGCACATAAACTACATTAAGATGGCTGTCTTGTTTTTTGGGAAGAGGAAGTTGAGAAGAAAAAAAAGGAGATGAAAGTGAGAGCAAGAAAGTAGCGTTGCTAAAAGATGGGATTCGTTGTTTTGATACCAATTGAAAAATACGTTGCGACTAGTTCATAAGATCCGTGCCTGGTTGCTGCCGTCAAGACTGACGACAGTTTTGCACAGTTTTTCGTGGGGAATTCCGACTGCGAGCTAGTTATCCCGTTGACGACAGAATACTTTTGTGTGAAACTCAAGAAAAGGGCAAACTTTTTTCCTTAAATTCTTTTTTACTTTATAAATTGACTGTCTTCGCTTGTGGGTTTCCGGTTTTGGAAAGCCAACTTGTGTAATCATATATATTTCAAACTGATATAATGTGTATCACACGAGTAGCTGCATACGAAAGCTTTTAACGGCTACATAATGTAGAAATTCATGAAAATGTTGTTTTATAAGTAAAGTAATAATTTAAGTAAAATTTGTGACAAAATTACGTAGCAATTCTTCTCTGCCATACGGCTTATTATTCAACGGATGGGTGGTCACGCTCAGACTTTCTCCTCACTGCCTGGAGAATAGTAGCCGCCGAAGGATTCTTTTTTTGGGTAAACTAAAACTTGTTACGATAGTTACGTACGATCCGGCACGACTTTAGATCTTTCCTTTTCAGCGTGCATTGCACATTCATGCCGAATATGTACGTGGATAATCTGAGGGTGTGAGGTATTTTTTAGTATTTGAAAAAGGAAAAGAGAAAACACATAATATTTCGGAAAAGGTGTGTAGAAAGATGAAACTTTCATTGCCCGTGGTCGACTCTAACTCTTTTTCGTTATCTTTCTTGCATTGAGGCAATCTTTCCTGATGCCGGAATGATTTAATATGTAGCTATATGCCTTTACAGACAATTTTACGTTTCACTTCCTCACTTTTTTCTCCTTCTCCTACTTGAAAGGAACTTCGGTTGATGAGTTGAAATACAATATTTTCCGTTATGGTTGAGTTGTGTTTCGCAATGAGAAAAGCTTTATTTTTTTTCTCTCTTCCACGGAACAGTTGTGGCATACGGCATGCTCATTTGATATAAGGTTTGTTCGTTGTTAAGTAAGAATCGTGGAGGATTACACCAGGGTTATCAAATTTCGCCTCAGAGAAAAAACCCATGTAAGGTTTTCCTACAGGGTGTTTGTAATTATATCGCAAAAAAATTTATATATCTCCTATATGCGTACTTCAAGAGGGCCATTGGAAATATGATCTCAGCACATTTAACGTCCTGAATACATACTTCTAGTTTCCAGTATCAACTGATTAGTGCGTCTGCAGTATGTTTTTTTTTGTGAAAGGAGGAAATGAAGCGCTTAGTTTCATGCAAGAATTGTACCAAATTACTTTTCTCTTTAAAAATCAAGATGCTGCTACGAAATCGAAAGGTTGAAGGTAGTGGAAAATTGTACGAAGAGGCTCAAGAACAAGTTTGAAACGTCTTTCCGTCGATATTTCTTTGGAATATGTACAAATATGATTCTGCTACGTATTAAGTGGAAGCATAATAATAATAATGAGAATGCATGAGAACTGTCTCGGGGCCAATAAAAACAAAAAGAAGAAACTAAAAAACCAGTGCACGTAAACCATAAAATCATAGGTGAGACCGCAACGTCCACCGGAAAAGCAGGCATGTGGGAAAAGGTTCATTTTGCGCTGGAGTTAAATCAATGTTATTAATCCGCATTCGTTCTTTTTCATGTTTTCTATACTTGTTTACAAATAATATATCACAAGGGCGAAGTGCTTAAGCTACATTGTAAAAGGAGAAAGCATTAAGGAGAAAGCGCTCGCTGCCATTCGCTGCAATCGTATAATATTGATATGAATACAAAACTGTCCTTTGTAGCATATTATGTACATATCTCTATCCCTTCTGCAGCTTCTCATTGTTACTACACAGACGACTTTTGTCAAAGTACAAAAACTGGAAGAAATCTCCGAATTTGCTGTAAAAAATGGATACACATTTTTTCCAAAATATAGGGACACATATATATATACGTTGTATATGTATGTATAGCTACCTTGTACATCTTGACTTCAAAAAGAATATAAAACTGTTGTTATCAGGCTCAAAGAAGTTTGCCGAAAGGAAATGTAATAAAAAGAGGTATACGCATAGGAATTTGTGTGTACACCCATTTTAACTAGCTGTTACTATACGATGCTACAACACTGTGCTATGAAAACCAACGAGTTTTATATATTAGTTTCTTCGCTGAACCAAGTACAAAGTTATTGTTGCAATGTGAAGTATGCAAGGAATGATATGAAACATTCGAGAGGTAGACTGGGATGAATTTGAAATGCTCTCGTTTATTGCTGTGAGCCTTTTGCCGTGTGGTTATGTTTTATAAGACTCATTTTTTATATTATTGTCATCATTATCATTATCGTTTGCGCTAATGCGTCATAAAACTGTGATGCCAGGGGCACAGAAGAGGTAATACTGGAGAAGGCTGGTCACGCGGTTCTCTTCTAATATATATAACGTGTATTTTAGAGGATGCGCAAGCACGTTTAGCTGTATATGGGTATTTCAGGCCAATCAATTATGGCTGACAGTGTTGCAGCTCCTGTTTTGCCGTGGGATGTTTCATATTTAGTTACTGACTAGGTAGATGGAACGTAGTTTATTATTCTATGCTCATTATTTCGAAAGCAGTTTGTAATGCTATCACCCTTCAGGTGAAATATGTCAGAAAAGATCTAATTATGATGAACAACGGAATTTATTTCCGTCTAGTTTAATGATCAGTCTAAATACACAAGAGAGTGCTAATGGTAACATAATTTTGAATTAGTTGTTCCAAAGCAAGATAGTTGTTGAAGGGTCGTTTTTCCTTCGTTGCCGCGATTCTTCAATCCAAATGAGTATTAAGCACCGGAAGCATACTGAAACTTTAGTACTACTACATCCATCATATTGACAATCATTGCTCCTGATATCTACTTGAGATAGTTACATAGTAACTAGTAACACTGAACACATTTTTACATTTACAAGATCGCAAAACTTTTATTTCTAAGGTGAACTAGGAACACAAATGAGCGTTTAGTTTACTGTAATAGTTACTCTTAAATTATAACCCAGTTTTTTGCATACATAGAAGAGAAAGTACAAGCAACTGTGCACATGTGGTCACACCATTAGTGACCATTTGTAACTTACACTTTTGGAATCTGAAAGAGTAAACGATGCGATGGAAAAGCATGGCTTCACCAGGGGCCCAATGAAAAGCTACCAACACAACGACTCGTAAAATTTACAAAGCTAAATGCATTGTCGCATATTTTAAATTCCTACCTTAAATTTGGACTAAACTTGGGAAACCTGAAAAAGAAAAATTATATCATGAAAAGCTGATTTCGACCTAAATACTTTACTAATATTTATGAAGTATTTCTTTCTTTCTCGACAAAACGGCATTTCTTTTCATCGATAAAATCTCTCATCAGGATAATGACGGAGTAGGTATTCAAATCCAGAGGAAAGACAGATGACAAACATGGATCAAACCACCGGATTTTTAATTTTGATCCCAATGTAAATTTCGCAGAATGTAGTAGTATTTTTGAGACCTAATTGATTTATAACATTTTTTTACAATAAATTTTCCACTATTGGGACAAAATAAGACATTTCTAGACTTAAAAACGTAGTACGCGACTAAACCAAGTAGTATCCAAGCAACAGGGAATTAACAACATCAATATGAAAACCAAATAGACTGACAATTAGTTATATTTGGATACTGCGTTGTCATAGACCAGGATGAAGAGAGAAGGAAACTTTCTCTACGGACCCAAAACATTTCCACATTTACCACTGGAATCTTCAATATAAGCTAGACCTGTTATAACAGAAGTGGAAGTCGACCATGCATCGATGATTCATTGGTTTAGTAACATTATCTGTCCGCAATAGACAGAATTTATAACCTCTTCTTCAATTATATTGTTTCGAATTGGTTAAGAGAGCTCCACTGTAATGCGAGGACACCACATAAATCCACCATACCGGTATACTAGCACTGCAATCTTGGTTAGACAATTTTTTCAATTAGATGCTTTCGCAATTCTTATGTACAATTCCCAATTTTTTAGCCAACAAATGTGCGCAAAGTGTGTGCTATGCCCTTCTCGATGCCCTAGTGGTTACAAATGATATTAATCTCCTAACCACCAACTCTTCAGCACACACAGACATAAGTGAAGAAAGACTATTCGTTCGTTCGAAATTACGTTCCTATGAAACAAAAAGACTTCAGAATGAGATTCCCCTAACTTCAAAAGGGTGGCCCAAGAGGTTTCTAAACAACGATATTAACAATGTACAAATAAATATGAAGGTCTTACTATCCTTATCATTCTATCTCTTGCAAGAAGTTAAAGAGTTTAGAGTAGAAAAGCAAATATTATTTTTATTTGAGCATCTATCTTAGAAGAGGTTACATGACAAAATTATGTTCCTCTAACAACTTGAGTGGATAAGTCAACCAGAAATGTATACAATCAAAAATTCAAGTATTTTGTAACCCAGAGCTGACACATTGTACGACAGACCAAAGTCCTGACAGGTTGCATCATTTTTATACTTCCATTCGGTTTTCAGAGGAAAGATATATGATCCACAAGAGCTCTCGTGCGGGATACCGAACGTCATTGTTTACTAGTTGGTGGTTTTTGCTTACCCACGTACATATCTAACCACTCCTTCTGGTGAACCCGTATTGCCTCCTCATTTTTTAGCTCTGTCAGAGAAAGTCCAGTAAACTTTGAACATTTAATCGTTCTACTGTCTCGGATACAGTAAGAGTGAAGTGGAAGGAAGTCAATCTCCCACAGGCAGCGATTTACTTTGTCCGCCTGGAGACTTTCCTCTTCAGATTTGCAGGTAATATAATGACGCGTAACCCTAACCATGGGGCTTTTCTTGTTTCAAAAGATATGCTCCCTTCTTAGGAAAGTTGTATGCTTCTGCCCTACAAAATGCTGCGGTTGAAACTTGGCAAGTTCCCTATTTTTGTTGGAACCAAACAAGATGTGTTTACTTTGACGGACAGGTTCTCAGGTGCTTTTGTCAATTTTGTAGCCTTAGAAAAGAACACAACACAGTACCAAGAATTGTATTTACGTACCAACAGGATTGTAATAATATCCGACATCAGATCAAGATAGCCCAATGCATCCAATTAGCAGAACATTTGGTCTAGCTTCAGAATCATGAATAAGGTTGCTGTGAAGGTAACCAAAATACCTAGTCCGTATGAGATCTCCTACATATTTACTAGTGGTGCCATTTACGCTATGGTGTAGTTTTTCGCACAAAAAATCTATATTTTTTTTTCAAGAGTTACTTGTTGCAGCACAAACTCTAAAAATACAAAAGGATATTTGCGCCCCAACGAAACACACCGTTATGTAATCCTTAGCATCGGTAGCAGTATGGTTGAGATATACAACGTCCGAGCTAAATAATAAATTAAGTCCGGATGTTGGCAAAGAAATGTTAAACCTCCACCAGTACGGACCGTACACACACTCATGAATGCTGTTGAGCAATAAACTAAATGCTACTTTAAATACATTAAATTTAATTCCCGAGCTTATTTTGCGTGGATTTTTCCCAACGTGTCCCTTACACTGTCCCAATAGAGGAAACGAGAACTAAACGGGTTTAAGCCTAAAAATAATTTATTAGTGTTACCCTAAAACCGTATGTGACAAGTCGTAAAAGAGATTTCTGAATGGTTGCCATAGTGTTTATTTCCCAGAAAGAAAGGACCGCATTCTATCACCACCGGGTATTTGAGTCGATTTTTTATTCAATAACGTTGGGTCTAAAAAACTACCTAGTTTAGGTGTATATACTGTGTGCAAACATGAAAGAAAGATGAAAATGTCTGCAGTGGGCATATACCTGTACAGTTGACATTTTTTGTCAACCGTAGGGAAAGCAGGGGGAGAGGAGCTGGCCACATTACCAGTAAAACCGCTTTCTGGCTCGCTTTGCTTTGGTTCTACTGACTCCCCTCATAAGTCCAGTCTTGGTCACTCACCGTAAAAATCAACCGCTTAGTCGGTCATGTTTCATACACATACGATTCCGCTGATAATATGGCAAGTTTTCCTGCGTGGTGCGCATACACCTACATCAATACATTTTAGAAACTTTTATAAAATTCAAAGCATAGAGTCTCTCGTCCCGCGATACAGAAATCGCTTAAATTCCCTCAGGAACATCCGTTCCAGTGCTGATTGAAATTAAAAAGGTCCAGCTCTTAGATCTAAGCAAAACTATACATGAGGGTAGCCATAAGCTACACATATTGCCGAAAATATTTTACGAGCGGTGGTCAGTCATATTTTTCAAAAATTGAAATTATATTGACTGATCTTGTGCTGGGGTGTTTACTACAGTTTCTCTGAGGATCAAATAGTGTAACGTAAGCTGAGCAGACGACTACTTTGTTACTACAT
This sequence comes from Akabosia matsudoensis, assembly GCA_019593645.1. Taxonomy (NCBI): domain Eukaryota; kingdom Metazoa; phylum Arthropoda; class Collembola; order Entomobryomorpha; family Paronellidae; genus Akabosia; species Akabosia matsudoensis. Next base: position 46,761 of record VICI01000175.1, read on the forward strand.
TTCATATACGTAACATACGGGCGTAGGTTGTTGATATCGTTTGAAACAGTCGCAGTAAAAAGCAGCAGTGGACAATTGATATTTGGTATTGTTACACTAAAAGAGACATTTCATCGTTGAATTTTGCGTACAAGTATCGGAGATAATGATGCGATGTACATGCTTCAGCCTTCAGCCACAACCCACCGATATTTGTTAGCGGACCCTTATAAATCTGCCCTTGACATAATTAACAAAAACAAATATGTGGTCAGTGCAGTTAGGTATCCTTTTGGTTTCCAGGTTCCAAAGTAGACACATAACAAACGAAACGATGACGCAAGTACCATCGATCATAAACTTTCTTCTCTCCGAGTTGAAAACTGTAAAAAAGCAATGGGAAAAAGAACGAAGCTATAATTTGTTCCTGACCACCAATGACTTTTCCTAGTGAAAATATTTCATTTCATACAGTTGTAATGTTTCATAACTTTCGACCGTCAAACAAAATGTATAGCGACCAGATTTCACTCCGTAAATGTAGAGACATTCCTCGAAAAAATTCATCTCTGTTAAGTACATTTGGAAAAGCTACATCGATGAAAGTAGCCTATTTAGCGACAGAACATCAGACGTTATTCTTGCGCTTCTTGTTACAGTTGTAATAAGTTTGTGCACGATTGTTTCCGTGATAAGTTTCTTTGGTAGAATTGAGGCAAGCAGCAAAATCTAATTTATTAACCGTTCTTTTTATACCCGTTTAATCTACATTTTTCGTCTGTAGATTTATGCGAGTCCATAAAACTGTCACAACCGAAAATCGTATTTTCGTCTGCAGAATGTGTACCCTAACACATTTTAAAGTAGACGCTCGAAGACATACTGGTAATGCAAACTTAGAAAGTTCGGAAACAATTCTTTGTCTCCGATCGAAACAGCCTACAAATCTTATTGATGACAACAATCCTGAGGAACTGTGACAGTGTTTTGGTAAAAATGCGCTCACAACTCTTAACTCTTATGAGGTATCTTGTACTAGGCACATGAGCAGGAATATTGAGACCCTTTTTACATTGTCCCGTCTTTGAAAGTTACTCTTCGTTGGAAGGTCATGCATTACGTACCATTTGTACCTATTTTGGAACAGCTCATGTATCGGAAATAGACGGAGAAAATTATTCCAAGAAACGTCTATTATCACCATCGAAATGCAACATCCGGCCGTCCCTCTCACGCCTACAACAACACATACGACAATGAATAATATTCATTGATCGTTCCATAAATAAGTTTTTTTTTTTGAAACACCTGAGACCAAGACCCTTACTTTCGTTGTTTGTTTGCTCTTTATTCTTTACTACAATGCGGCGATAACGAACAAGGTGTGGTAGCTTACGTAGCAAAATCTTAGCGAAATAATATGGGCATGGGCTATCACTTATGGAAAAGCTTGTCTCGGAGATTTTATTCTGAAATCATATTTACACGGGTGGTTGCTGAGAGAAGAACCAAGCTTTCCGTAAATAAATTCCTGTCGCTACCTTTCTTATTGTCGATCTATGTACCATGGCGAACAAAAGTGATATGGAAAGTTTACAAGCGAAAATTGTGCATTGGATGGATTGTGTAAGAAAATAAACTACATTCGTATAAAAGTGTTTTTAGCATAAGAGTATCCATTAAAATACACACAACGGTTGTGGCTGAATGATGATGATAAATGAGCCTCATATGCAAGTGGCAGCCACCATCAAGTCAACGTCTGTCAAAGTTAAACGAATAAGACGGGGACCAGCAAAAAATTCAGAAAGAGAAGGTGCCATGTGGGACTTGGGCTTTGTACCGTGCGAAATACTACTTTCAACCAAATAGACTTTCGGGTCTATACAGATAAGTTAGTTTGCGATAGATACATATTTTGATAAGCAAGGGAAATTTGGTTATAGCATTGAAAAAGATGTTTCTGCTTTTTTACTCAGCCTTCTTCATACGCCAAACTGAATAGGTAAAGCGTGTCTACGATCCCAATTTGTTTTACCGTATGCGTATGTTTTTTAGCCGTCCCCCATACTTGAGATTATTATTTGTACGTTATTTAGTGACATTGTAAATAATTATGAAGAGTATTATGTTCTCTTTGAAATGAAATATCCAAGTAATATAATTATATAAGCACATGTTCACAATACCTGATCGTAACTTGATCGAAGTAAAAAACTTGATCGTATTTTTGTTATCCATTCCTACTTTCTTTTGTTCCCGTCACATTGCACCGAATCAATACAGTCAGTTGCGAAACCTTAAAATTCTTAGGCGAAAATTAGGCAAAAGCAACATTATTTTTGCCCACATCCTCATGCAAAATTGTTGCAATCACCACCTGGAAAGCGTATAAAATGAAAAAAGCCAAAGGTATATCAAGATCTACCGTTTCGATCAAACTGTGTACATCGTCGTATACAAAAGTGTTCGAACGTTGGCCGGTTATGAAAAATCATCATCTTGTATTGGATGACGAGCGAGCGCACAGAAGTTGCTAAATCCGATGTAGGAATGATTAGATGTCAACGTGGGACAAAACAATGCAAGACATTTTAATACAAGTAGATTGAAAGATTTTAAAATATCAATTACACTATTGTGTAGAGTTATCTTACTCTCTCGACCTTTGTTATATCCTCAATAGAACGTTTGGCAAACAATATAAAAAGCAATTCTGTTTTGGAATGAAGGTGACATGGACATATTATTATGTAGATGTGACTTTCAAGGAAGCCTCGTAAACTTTTCGATGAAAAGTTAGCGACTTGGAACTTCAGTCGCTATGATCTATCGAACTATTATCGCGTTGCTGCTTTTATACCGAAAGGCGATAAAAATCATGAAAAACAGATTTTCCCGCAATTCATATTTATAGGAAGCTTAAGCTTCTACGAAAACAAAAGCGGTTTCAGCATGCATACAAAAGCACTTTAGAACATTCGCCACTACGTGATAATTTTGTATAATCTGTATGCAAGCTTTGATGGTAACACGTTTTTATGCCGTTGTGACCATCTCAGGAATCCGTCGAATCTCTCTTTTTTTAAAAGTAGCTACGTCATCACTTCGATGAGGATTGTCAAACTCTTTATCAGTAAAATCATTGTGTTTTCGAAACCATTCCCTTTTCCTGTAATTTCTTGTTTGAAAAAGGAAATTCTCTCCGACAACGATACTGTCAGCTTTGCGAAATGATACTTTTTTCAGCAGCGATTGCAACATTAGCTTTTAGGTCCAAACATTTCCTTTCAATGAAGGTTTTTTTGCGAGAAACCTATAAGGATAAGTAAGCCCAAAATGTGGTCTATCCGATGATGGCTACGCTATTGTGCTCCAACATCAGGGATGGGTTTTCGGAAATGCCGATGTATCCTGGAAAAGGATCACTGAAATTTTATATATGATACATTTAGCTGCAAAACTGAAAGGCGCTATCGGCTTTTACTGCAATGCTGGACGTTGGGAAATTCCAAGTCACTAAGTCAAGTCGGAACACAAAAAAACCACAATTTGATAGAGATCATTTTCAAGAATTATTTCCCAATAATTTAGTCTACATAACACTTTTGTATATGCAAACAAATCACATGTTTTGCACGAATGGTGTCATTTCAATCGCATTCCTCTTACTTGTCACAATTTGAAGATACACAGCATGTAACATGGAAGAAAACCCACAGCTTTCGAATTCTAGAATTCTATCATCATGTAACAAGATTGGAACGGCTTACATCACGGAACATGTAACACAATGAGCTTATGCAAGAATTTTATACAGTACATGAATACACGCGGGTTCACTTTCTAATACTTTTGCACGCAAGCAATATAGGTAGGTAGGTATTCTATAAGGATGGATAGTTTACACAACTATCACGAGCGAACCCATCTTGTTTGGAAACAATTTGGTGATTTCATTATGCACACCTCCAGATTATTACGTCGTGTTCGAGTTGTTACTTCGCACAACATAGTTTCCTCGTAATCAATCACCCTTTGGAGCTGTTGTGTATTCTGAGCAGATTTCATATCCGTTTACCAGATGATGAACAAGCATGCGGCACAAGATCTACAATATATCAAAAGGTGAATACTATACAGCATCTCTTATCTCCCGCGAGGTAAACTCGGGGAGCAGTACTAATAAAATAAAGTACCAAATATAACGCATGTTAGTTATAATATGTATAAGATCGTTGACATCGTGTGTTCAGGAAGAGTATATTCAAAAGAACTGGCTGTTTGGAACTCTAGTTGCAACTTTCCTTAAGTCTACTCAAGTACTCTGTATTACCATCCTTTCATTTCGTCATTCTGGCAAACCTTTTGTGAATAGTTTGAAACTATGTGCATGAATTCATTTGGAATGCTACAGAAGCGACTACTAATTGCCGTCTTTTTGATTTACGGCTAGTACACGTGATTGAGTTCTACTAGGAAAAGCTTTTGTTGCGTTCTTCAAAACTCACAGACAAAATTTCGCATGCGTACCAGCAATAGGGTAGGATAGTCTCGCTATTATTATGCACGACTACGCATCATGGCGTGTTTCACTCTTTTTCCTCGTTTATATGCTGATGAAGGATATGAGGCACTTATTTTTGTAGTCCTGTAATTGATGATTATTTTTTATTCTGTCATATACTTCTTCAAATAGAAAACAGAAATACACATTGCACAAAACTCGCTGTTGTTTGACTTGCAGGATTTCGGGGATTTACGAACATACGTAGCCAAATGAATAGTTGGCAATGTTGGAAGAACTCATTTGAATTTAGAGTTGAACAACCGTGTGGCAGGCTTAATTCCAGAAAACTTTTCCATTTAGAGACAACCCGAAGTTTAGAATTGGATAATTATTCATTGTAAAAATCGTTATAGGTATTCCGTTATATTTATACGCTCATGTCTCCTCAAGTTTCGTATGTACGCATGCACTCAAAACAAAACCCTAGGAAAAATGCTCCGTAAGAACTTTTCTGAACTTTTACTCTAAAGTCACAGATTCTCGAGGGGTACAAAATAGTCTACAGTTAACAATAAGATTCGGCGATACTTTCTAAAACTGACCACAAGCTAGATTTGGACAGATTATCGTAACTTGTGAAAGCTCAATTTATTTTTTAGCGTGTATTTTGTTTCGTACTTCAGTATCCTACATCCTAATTACTACATCGTGTGCAACGAAGCAAAGGGCACGAATTCCATTCCATGTGGGATAGTAGATAGTAGACGCAGAGTATAGTGTTATTAAAGATAAAGTATAAAGTAAACGTTTAATATTGATAATATAGACACCCTCTTTGAACTCTTTCATGATAAAACGCAATTTTATTGAATATATAAAGGTACAGAACCGAACATCGATGAAACGCCTAACTTTCTTTATCGACAGGACTCATATCCTTCACCTGCAAAGAGAATTGTGTTCACATTCTTTTCTTTCCCAAAGCGCGTTTTATAATTGCATAGTTTGATCAACAGAACAAATCGTACAAACTGTATTTTTTCGTAGAACGACGGTACGTGAAAGTAAAGGATTTTATGGCTTAATTAAATGTGCGTCAAATTATTGTCTGGCACGCGGTATTTACTGTGTTTTCTTCTCACGCGCCCAATCCTCTAAACTCCACTAAAAGTTGGAAAAGAGCTTTTTTCTGTCTAGTTCAAGGTTAACTCCTAGGAATGCATGAGCGTAAAAAAAATACCTGGCCAAGGATAAAAGGCAAATGATTCGCCCGAGAAATTCCGCTATTAATCTCCATTACTTTGACTCATGCCATCCCGCATGTAAAAAGCACCATGGGTAACGCGTGTGGAAGTCAACGAGTAAATGGCTCTGTGAGGAAAATAGTGAAAAAAGCGTCCAAAAAAATCCCAGCAAATTGTGTTGTTTGGTGTACTCCCAAATTTTACCTGCTATTTGATAAAATTGTCGGAAAATATGTAGTTCATACACATTTCATATTATACTGCTAGAGCACACGTCATGTAAAAAAGAGAAAGCATTATAACGCTTTCTCTTCATCCTAATCTCCTGAATTACTATAAAAAGAGTAGCAGCAGCAGCTCTTTATCTCCCCTTTCCCACTCCATCAGAGTAATATCTACTCTCATTCGGTGAACTGACATTGTGTATGGCGAGTAACCGTCATTTTCCTACTCACAAAGAATTTACCTTTTATGCATTATACATGTTCACTGCGCCCGAACAATACTTTTTTTTT